>JBBPLT010000232.1:0-40113 GCA_038089955.1 Strobilomyces dryophilus
CTTGATTCCAACACCTCTCTCTCCTCAAGACTCCCTGGTGTTGGTTGACGTTCACATAAGGGGTAGCCTAAGACCTTGAAGGTTTAGGGTTGTATCAGTTATATGGTTTGATGAAATCAAAATCAATCACCTAGGGTCAGATGGACACAAATGGGCATGGAGAAAGTCAGGTGAGGGGGTGAGTAATAGGCTGGTACAATGCACAATCAAATTTGAAGAGAGTTCTATGATGGTATAGGAATATATGACTTGGCAGGAAGTTGGCTATACTGTTAAGATTGATGATAGGATGGATGGTGACCTTTACCTTCAAATTTTGAAGGATGAACTGCTGAGCACTCTGCAGTTTTATGGTCTTAATCCTCCTGATCATATCTTTCAGCAGGACAATGACCCTAAGTATACTTGCAGGAAAGTGAAGGAGTGGCTAGAGGAGTAGGAATTTGATACCATGGCCTGGCCTGCACAGTCTCCTGACCTAAACCCTATTGAACATCTCTGGGATTACCTCAAAAGGAGGCTAGAAGAGTATGAAAACCCTCCTAGTGGAATTTTGGAATTGTAGCAGAGGATTTAATAGATGTGGAAAGAGATACTAGTGGAAGAGTGTCAAAAGCTGATTGAAAGTATGCCAAGAAGAGTCCAGGCTGTGATTAAGGCCAAAGAAGCCAAATCACATGACCAAGATACCAATCTATAGCCAAGAGTTTGTACTTTGTTTGATCTCACCAAAGCTAAGGAAAATTCCCACAGGTGTTTGTGGGATGCTTCACACCCTAGTTCAAGGTTAGATATTGAAATGCTTTTTGGAGTCACTGTAGCTGTTTTAGCATCAAAAATAATACTAATACTTATTCATCAATGTTTTTTCTCATATAATCCACTATATTAGCTGCTTTGTTCATATAAAATATATCATACAAGTAGACAGCAAGCTCTAAAACATTGTTGACTGGTGTCTATTGTTATGCTTGGTCCAGGTAGGGCTGAGTGTGGCCTTGATTGGGTAAGGTCTGGGTTGAAGACAAAAAGGCTGAGGGGGTGTTTTCAAGAAAGGATCAAGAGTTTGACTTGCAGTGGCATCATTGAGGGTTTGAAAGAGCATCCACTCAAAGTAGGACAGAAACTTAGGAATCAAGAGTCTAGATGCAAGTAGGTGTATTTGAATGGATATTTGAGGGATTACTTGAGGAGGTCTAGCTTAAGGAAAATACACAAGTGAATGATGGTTTAAATAGGGAAAGAAAAAGGTATGACTAAGCAGACAAGTCAAAAGAAGTCAGAATAAGTTATTCACAGCAAAGGTTATATCAATATGTTACTAATACAATAGAGTGTCATGGAATGTGTTGGAATGTTCCATCAGTTTCAAAGAAGAAGAACTAAAAAAAGAATATGAGTAAGTCTGTTACACGAATGCATAGAACCTAACAGCATTCTGTCACAAATAGAACAAAGACTTTTTCTAGAGGATCTCACATTAACTCAAACTGTTGAGACAAGCAGTGGCTAGGAACTAGGCATGGATTGTGTAGAACTAGCTTAGGGCTACTGATACATGGGCATCAGGTATTTGTATATTCTGGATGGAGATGGGAACTACGAGGGCCAAAAGGAGAGATACCCTAGAGGAGTAAATGGATGTCTATGTGGGACAAGTTAAGTATTGTGGATCAAGTCAAGAAGACAAAAGGAGGGAAGCAGAAGCGGAAGGGTGATGGGTTCCATGTGGAAGCAGGATGAAACAGAACGCAGTGTTAGTACATAAGGAAGAATAAGTCAATGGAGGAAATAATGGGCAGCATGTACTGAGACGTCTATCGAGGTTGTGCTTCAAGGAACTGCATGAACTCTTGTCAGAAGAATTCTAACTCTTCAGGGGTGATTGTAACATTACCCTCTTTGTAGATTTGAGTCACCAACTCGAAAATTTCCTGTGTC
Source organism: Strobilomyces dryophilus (assembly GCA_038089955.1). Lineage (NCBI taxonomy): Eukaryota > Fungi > Basidiomycota > Agaricomycetes > Boletales > Boletaceae > Strobilomyces > Strobilomyces dryophilus. The sequence continues at coordinate 1,942 of JBBPLT010000232.1, forward strand.
AGAGCCATGCTGAGAGTTGGGGCAGTGAGAACAGGTAATGGAGCAATGTCCAGGAGCAAGAACACCACAAGAGGGGCATGCATATTCCAGGCAAGAGAAGTGAAGATGTCCTGGAGTGGTGCAGTGGCAGATGGCACAGTGGAATTGGGGGCAGTTGGGGCATACATGGTTGTACGAACAACAGACAAAGCATCATCAGTGATGGGTACCCACAGGAGGGGTTGGTGGAGTTGGCCCAGGATGCCCACAGAATGAATTGGCTGAAGAGGAGAAGGGGCATCACAGCAGAGAATGAGCTCACAAGGTGGTAGTGAAGATGACAGATCCTTGGATGTGCCCCTCAGAAGGTCAGACCAGTGAGGAGAGAAAGCAAAGGATGGAGCACATGGATGGGGTCAGGGGTGAATCAGGATAGATGCCAGGGAGAGTGACTTTGTCTTCTTCTTCAGATGACGACTGACTCAGTTCTGGGGTGAGGTGGCAAATTAACTTCTGAAGGTGAGGCCAGCAGGGCAGTTTGGGCAGAGGAGGAGGGGGTTGTAGAGGGTGTTCAAATTGGAATGGGGTGCAAGGGCAGAGTGATAGTCTCTCTGGCAACAATGGCAAGGTAGAGGGCACAGATTCCATGTGGGGTGTCTTCGACAAGTGGGGCAAGAATGGGGGCCAGTGTGGAATAGGGAAGAAGGGCGACAAGATTCTGAAAACCAGTTTCTTTGAGGGAGTTGAGGATGAACCCTCAGAGTTCATGTAAGGGGTTTTCCATGTTAGGTTGTTCTGGAGCTCCCTGCTGAAGTTGGAGGCAGATGGTTGCATAGATATGGTAGGTACGTATGAGTAGGGTGAAAATCAGACGTTGGATATAGGCTGAGAGTTGTTTGATTGTGAAAAGGATGGTGGGTAACTTGAGTATGGTGGCATAGAGCAAATGGATAGTAATAAGGGGGAGAGTGACAAGGGGAAAATGTGCAGGGATAGGGATAGACATTGGGATAAAGGTGTTTTAAGTACTAGGGAAGTGGAATGAGGGTAAAGGGGAGGGTTTTTATATGGGCAGACCCCATCTGTCTTAGTTTCCCCAGCCATCCCATCTGTCTCCATCATTAGTGTTGTTCCATCCCAAATTAGTGTTACTATAAGAGTCAAAATAGCACCAGTCATGGTTGGACATGTCTGTCAAGGTGACAAATCCAATCTGGAATCAGATTCCACCACAGCAGATCAGGAACAGATAGGGCCATTCTGCGAGGCAGAGCTTCCAAAAAAGGAAGAGGACAAGCATGGTTGTGAGGAGAGAAAGTTCATGGGAGGAAAAGTCAAATGAGAAGGAGGCCATTGCTAGCTGTGGAAAGAGGGGAAGTTGTGAGGGTGTCTCTTTTTGTAGTCCTGGAGTTCTGCAGCAGCATGTCATAGATTTCCTTCCAGTTCCCAAGTATTCTCAGATGGAGCATAGCCTTTCCAAGAGATAAGATACTGCCACTGATTCTGAGGTCCACAGTGGGCAAGTATTGCCTCAATTTCATATTCTTCCTTGCCAGAGATAAGGTCTGGTGGTGGATTGAGGAAGTTGAGGCCATGTTCGATGGTTTCATGGAAGGGAGATAGGAGAAAGGTATAAAAGACGTCATGGATCTTCCATCCTGGAGGAAGTTTCAGCCAAAATGCCACAGGAGATAGTACCTGGGTGATTTCAAATGGTCCTTCTCTTCGAGGGGCTAATTTCTGTGAGGCATAATTGATGTGAAGATTTCTGTTGTCTAGCCACACCTTATTGCTGGTCTTCCATCATAGGAGACATGGGAAGATCTGTTCCTTCATCATTTGTTGGGTGCATTTATGGGTGGCCAACATCTCTGATCAGGCTGAGTCAAGTTCCAAGAGATAGGTCTCTAGGGCAGGGAGGAAGGTTTTGCCAATTAGTGGACAAGCACAGGGTTCATATCCAAGGATCAGGGAGAATGAGGTTTTCATGGTGGAAGAATGGATGGAGGAGTTATGATGGAATTCTGCCATTGGGAGAAGGGAGGCCCATCGCTCTAGGTGTCCTTTGCAAAAGATCCGAAGATAAGTTTCAAGTTCCTGGTTGGTTCACTCAGTTTCTCCATTGGTCTGTGGATGATAGGCAGAAGAGAGGGCTACATCATAGTGGAGTAAGTGGGCAAGTTCTCGTGTGAATGTGGAGGTGAACTGTGGACCACGATTGGAGATGAGACAGTCATGGAGGCCTACATAGGGGAAGATTCGTTGGAAGAAAAGATTGGCAAGGCTGGCGGCAACAAGGTTTTTGTGACAAGGGGTAAAAATTACCCTCTTCATAAGGCCATGGTCGACCATGACCATGACTGAATCATACCCAGCAGAGAGAGGGAGTCCAGTGATGAGATCGATTAAGATTTGTTGAAAGAGGTGGGTGGTGGTGGAGTCAAGAGGGGAGAGTGGTGGTAGGGTTGGATGGGTATTTACTTTGGCAGCCTGGCAGGTGGCACAGCCAGTGACAAAGTGTCAAATGAAAGTGGACATGCTGGGCCACCAAAAGTCATTTTGGAGGAGGTGCAGGGTGTGGAAAATGCCACCATGGCCCCCAGCAGGGGACTCATGGAGTGAGCAGACCAGGTCTCAACAAGGCTTGGGTGGAATATATAAATGGCCCTTGAAGTAGAGGTTGATGCCATCAAAATACCAGTCATGGAGGGCAGAGCGGAAAAGGGGGAGGAAGCCTGATTCAAGTTCCTTGATGAGACACTGAGTGGTAGGGTCAAGAGCTGTGTTCTCTGTGATGTGTTGTTGGATGCAGAGGTCGAGGGCATGGGTAAAGAGGGAATCCAGGAGGAGGATGACTGTGGCACTGTCATCAGAAGTGTCGACCTCATCTTTTTGAAAGAGAGCATCTGCAGGGGCAAGTTTGGAACTGGGGATATGGATAAAAAGGAGGTCAAAGTCCTCCAAAAACATAGCCCAGTGGGCCTGTCATCGATTTAGCTTGTGCAGTTGTTTAAAATAGGTAAGATTCTTGTGATCAGTGAAGATGGTGGTGTGGTGAGGGGTGCCCTGGAGGTAGGTAGTGTCACCATTGCTCTAAGGCCTTAATTACTGCAAGTAGTTCCCTGTCATAGATATCATAGTTATGTTTGGCAGGTCCAAACATTTTGGAATAATAGGTACAAGGGTGAAGGTTGCCATTATCGTCAGCCTGCCTGAGGACCCCTCCAGCAGCTGTGAAGGATGCATTGGTCATGATGGAGAATGACTTTGAAATGTTAGGCATGGCCAGGATGAGTTGGAAAAGGAAGGCAGTCTGGAGGGTGCAGAAAGTGCATTCACAGTCAGGGGTCCAGGCCCAGGCTTTGCCTTTGTGGGTCAACTCATGGAGTGGGCAAGTGATGCAAGAGAAGTCCAGGATGAAATGTTGGTAGAAATTGCAGAATCCAATGAAGGAGCAAACTTGCTTGACTGAGGTGGGGGGTTTTCATTCCTTAATGGCCTTCAGTTTGGTGGGATCCATGGAGATGGTATCTGCAGACATGATCATGCCAAGGAAATCCACTCATCGTTGCTCAAATTGACATTTCAAGAGCTTGAGGGAAAGCCTGTGTTCCTCCATCCATTTGAGCACCTTTCATACTCATTCACAATGTAGAGTTGGGTCATCCACAGAGTGGATAAGGAGGTCGTCCATATAGATGATAAGCCATCCTTCAGAAATATAGTCCCTAAAGATGTGATTCATAAAGGCCTGGAAGGTGGATGGCAAGTTACACATCCCAAAGAACATAACCATTGGTTCATAGAGGCCATCAGGAGTGAGGAAGGCAGCTTTCCATTGGTCAGAGGGTTTGATATGGACATTATTGTATCCCTAGTGTACATCAAACTTGGTGAAGAGCTTTGATCCTTTTAACTTGTTGATGAGTTCGGAGATGAGAGGGAGTGGATATGCATTTTTGACCATATGGGAATTCAAATAGTGATAATCCTGACAAGGGTGAAGACCACCATCCTTTTTTGGAACAAAGAAGAATGGGGAGGCTTGAGGAGATTTGGGAGGGACAATCTTCCCACTTTTGAAATGTTCTTCAATGAACGTTTTACATGCATCTCACTCTCTGGGGTTTAGGGGATAGATCTTGGCTACCTTCAGGATGAAATTCTTGTTGAGACTGATAGCATGATCAAAAAATCATTGTGGGGGAAGTTCACCTGGTGTGGGTTCACTGAATACTCTGGTGAATTCCTTGTAGTGGTCCAGCAAAGAGATCTCTTCTTTTCCGGTCACCATGGCTATCTCCGTAGAGATGGTGGTTTTCCTGATCAGAAGACAGGCTCGCTCCAAGGGGGTGAGATGGAGGTGCCTAAGCCAGCATCATTCTATCTTGGTGTTGGGGGCGGTCTCTAGGAAATGAAGGAGGTATCTTTGCTGGATGGCATCAGGGTGATCATGCCGTTGGGAGTATGGTTTATCAGGGAGAGTTATGGTCCCTTGGGCCCAGTTGATGGAAGGGTTGCTTTGTTGTAACCAAGGGAGCCCCAGGATCATATTTTCCTTCCCACAATTGAGGACCATAAAATCCTATTCTTCCTCTACATTGCCAATTCATATGGTAATGTGGACTTTGTGTCATGCCATTCCTCCTTGGTTGGCTGTTCCATCCACATTTGGGGCTATTAAGGGTTTTGAGAGTCACTCTTTTTTGAGGTGGTACTTTTTAACAAGGGCTTAGTCGATAAGATTTCCAGAGGCTCCACAGTCAATTAGGGCATTGGTGTCGACAATTTTTGCTCCAGGAAAGGTGTAAAAGGAGATAGGAATTCTCATTGATGCAGCCTTGTTGTCAGATACAAATACAGGAGCAATCGTAACTTTAGGGGGAGATAACGTCGACTCACGTCCCCCTTCTAAAAACCCTCTATCTCAGAGGTTTCAGTAGCCCTGATTTCTATGGTTTCCTCATCAGGTGCTTCAGCTTCTTCAGCAGAGGCAGCTTTGTCTTCTTTGTAGCACACTTTAAGGACTTTGAGTACATTTTGGTGGGAGATCCCCTTTTTCTTTCCTATGGAGGTGATATACTTTTTGACCTCACTTTGTTTGACGTTGGCAGCTCAAGCAGCAATGGGCAGGTTCCTGGGGACTTTATCCTCTCATCATCCCTTCCTAGGAGGTCCCTGACAGGGGTGGTTCCTAGTCAAGCAGCCTTTTTTGTGACAAATGAAACAAAGGTTGTCGCAAATGTGTCAAGCGCATTCTACCAGAGTGAGGTGGATGGCATCGATATCCATGGTGTTATGATTGCAATGGGAATGGGTGTCATGGGGAAGGAGGTGTCCTATGGTCCCTCCTTTCTTGTATCATTCCAGCCTGGTTTTCTGGGCATGGAATTGGCTAGCCTTTTCAATCCATCCAACGAGGGTTGTAGGGGGATTTTCCATAAAGATGATCATGCCGGTGATATCTGGGTCTAGTCCCTCATTGAAACGGTCAATGAGGATGATGGGGTCAGTGATTTTCAATTTTTCAGCAAAGAGTTGGAACTTAGTTATGTAGTCAAAGAATCCATTTTCTTTATTGCAAATGTTCTGGGAAAGACAAGCAAGTTTTCCTTGGGCAGCAGTGTTTTCGTCATGGGGATAAAGATTTTGAGGAAATCGTTGATAATTTCCCCAAGCGAGGGTTTCTCCTTCTCTTTGATCATCAAGTCTAAGACCTTTTCTAGTAATGGCTCTGTGTAGAATCTTCCTTGTCCCTTGTTCATCATATTGAGGAAGATGAGGTGCTGCTGTTCCATGGAGTGGACGTTCTAGTTGATCATGAAGTATGCTTTCATGGCATTACTCCACCAGTGGGCATCTTGTGGGTCTCCAGAGAACCATTCTGGGAGTCCAGCTTTCATTTTGCAAGCTGCACGAATCTCGTCCCTATCAGCCATAGATGTGGTAGAAGGGGATACTGGGGGGGTTCTAAACCAGGGGCGCTGAGCAATTTCTTTGATGGTTTCTGTCAGGGCTGGGCCTAGGGCTTCTGCTAGGGCTTCAACAGTGAGAGGACAGGGAGAGACTGGTCCTTCTTCGAGCAATCTCCTCTCTCTGGGTAACTGGCTTCGGCGAGTCAGTGTTGGTTCTCAAGGTACGAGGGTGCTGGTAAGGCAGGTAGTTCTGATGATTTGACAGGTGGAAAGTTGGAATGGGGAAGTGGGTGTTCAGGAGGATCCAGCAATTCTTTGGGGGAAGTTGGATGGGACTTCAGGCAAAAGGGAGAAGAGTCCGGATGGTTGAGGTTCATTGTCAGAAGAGTCTGTGCAGTACTTCAAGGGAATGGTTGCTTATTCAAGCATCTCCCTACTCCAATGTGGAGGTGAGGATGGGACAAGCTAGTTCTTTTGTTACATGAATGCATAGAACCTAACAGTGTTCTGTCACAAGTGGAACGAAGACTTTTTCTAGAGGGTCTCATGTTGACTCAAACCATTGAGACAAGCAGTGGCTAGGAACTAGGCATGGATTGCATAGAACTAGTTTAGGGCTACTGATACATGGGCGTCAGGTATTTGTATGTTCTGGATGAAGATGGAAACTACAAGGGCCAAAAGGAGAGATATCCTAGAGGAGTAAACAGATGTCTGTGTGGAACAAGTCAAGTACTGCAGATCAAGTCAAGAAGACAAAAGGAGGGAAGTGGAAATGGAAGGGCGATGGGTTCCATGTGGAAGCAGGATAAAACAAAACATGGTGTTAGTACATAAGGAAGAATGAGTCAACAGAGGAAATAATAGGTAGCATGTACCAAGATGTCTATCAAGGTTGCACTTCAAGGAACCACATGAATTCTTGTTGGAAGAATTCTGACTCTTCAGGGGTGATTGTAACAAAGTCACCAGATTATGCCAGTAGAGCAAAGCAGGGAGCAAAAGAAAGAAGAAATTGTAACATTATCTCCTTAGTATGTCCAAAGTTGCAACCAGGATGAATTAAAAGTCAGAATAAAAGGGTCCAGGAGAGCCAATGATGTTGGCCCAGGCTACTTTGTCATAGTCATCACTGCTATGTTCCACCACCAGAAATCTTGCTCAATTGAGTGGCTGCAGTGATGAAGACATATGGTCCCCTGAAGGATGTCACCTCAGGTGAGCCACTATTCAACTCAAAGTGCTGGGATGCAATGAAGAACATCCTTGAACACATTCGGAATGGATTCTACTCTGATCCACCAGATGTACCACTGTTCTTCAAGGTCAGGAAGAATTAAGACAGACTTGTACTCTATCAATGCTGTCATGGGACAAACGATGTTGAAGATGGCATGCATCAAAACCTCATATGCTACTTTGAGTTGTTCAATGTGTCTCCACACTGGGCCCTCAACATGATCCTGGTCTACTGTGTGCAACACAATATTCAGGTGGGTTGGTTGCCTTCACTGGGAGTGGAAATGGCCACAACTCAAACTACCATGACTACTGTAGGTTGGGATGCTGAACTGCACAGCATGCCACTACGTCAGACACTTTGACATCACACTCAAGAATCAGGTTGCCTCACTATGTAAATGTGCCAGATATGTACTTCATCCAGACTCAAACTACAGTTCATAGGTCAACCTCAACAACTATAAACGACAAATGAACCATTTGGACTCTTACCATTCCATGACAAGGCATGCCAACATGGATCAATGTTGCCCTTCAACACCACCTTCATGAAACAGCAGCCCAAGATCTGGCACCACTTTTTGAGCAACCTACAAGACACCTGGTTTGCAGTCCTCCCTATTCACACACATGAAGAGTGCATCCTTTTTCAATCCCTCACTCAGTCATCACCTCTTTTCACAGGACCTCATCAGCCTGATTTCATGGAGCTCACTTCACTGTTCAACAAGCATGCAGATGGTATCACTGTCTTCTACAAGTTAAGCTGCATTGCATTGGTTTTCATTGCTTGTGACACAACACCATGCTCACACCATGCTCAATCAGCTGTCTGAGCACATCAAGGCTTACTACAAGACATGGGTCAATGCTGTGAATGAGAAAGCATCTGTGACACTCAACATTGAACTAACAAACCATGTTTGCAACCTCCTCACCATCCAACTTGGCCTCCCACCTCAGATTCTCACTACACACCCACGACTGCTCACTAACACAATATCCATGCTGACACACACATCAGGTCCAGCCACCACAGGCAAGTTGCAACCCTGGCAGCTTAATCCCCAACCTCAACACACAAGCTCACCAGGTTGACAACAACATTCGCTCCAGTACTACTTCACACCAGCAGAACCCAGCAGTACTGCCAGCAGCACACCCAAGAGCGCTGTGCCCACACTGAGTAAGCATTGGCCCACTGATGAATCCACAGAGGCTGAGTGAACCATCAAGAGAGGAAAAGGACCTGTACTTACTGCTTGAGCATGGATTGCAAGGGATGAGGAGGTTAGAGGTTTTGTCCCTGAAGGATGGCAGATAGTCAGGTAAGTCAAGTTCATTTTAATGCTATGAGACAGAGACTGATGGTTATATCACCAGCGTAACACATCTGAGTCTGCTGCCATGGGTGGATTGGACTAACAGTGTTCCTGCTGGGTTACTTGCACTACCATCATTTGTTTCATGTTTTTTTTGTTCATTTGTGCTCATCAATGTTCTTGAATTAGCTACCAGACTGTAGCCAATGCAACTCGTGTGATTCACTGTCTGTGCAGTGAGGGTCTTGTGTGTGCATATGGTGCAACAACTTTTTTTCTCCTTGTGCTCCACATGGGAATTAATTTAATTTAATTTCATTTAATTTAATTCCCAAGAGACCTACAGGTATAGTCAGATTGCTGCCAAGAGTAGGTACTTTGTTTGGTCCCACTAAACATAAGTGAAATTCCCACAGATGTTTTGCAGTGTGCTTCATGCACTGTGTCAAGTTTAGTTATTGCAATGGTTTTGGAGGTCACTGTATGTGAGCACTAACATTGTCTAGCACTCATACATGATATACCACTATGTACTAGTCACAGTGGTAAAAAATATATGAAAATTGTATTACTAGTTACTAAGGAGTCATCTCCAAGTCATGTTCCACAATTCACTGGGCAAAGAGACTCCATGACAGGCAGGTCATAGGCAGTCATAGGCAGTCGCAGGTTAGGGCTCCAGGTAAATCTGCTGACTCAGCTAATCCTGAGGGTCAGTTTGCTGATGTTGATAGAGATAATTGCATACATCAGAATATCAGAATATCAGCTCTTGAGAGCCAGGTTCAAAAGGTTGAACAACAGAAAGAATGCACACAGGTATATTTGAACTTTTCCCATCCAATCAGGTGTTAGAATATTGTAGCCAGTACACTGCTATTATCCTTTTCCCCCTCCAAAGCACCCAGCAACCTATTACTAGGCCCATTTTTACCAAATGTGAAACCAACCCAGACCCCTCTCGAAGCAGGATCTTCTTTCTCCTTTACCCTGTCCACATTCTTCTGCTTCTCCTTCACCTCTGCATACTTGGCCATGTCATCAGGAGATGTGAAGTCATCATAGTACCCAGTGTCGATTTCCGAGTCCAAAGCAGGGACAAACGGTGCCCGAGTCGACCGCAAATCTTCCCACCTAACACCATCGAAGAACGGATGACTCATTACCTGCGCAAGAGTCGAGTATCGAACACTCGAGTGGGAAATGAGCCTGCGAGTGCCACAATTAGCATCACAAGACATAATGGACACAGATGTACCTCGTAACTGCATCCCACCCTATGTCACTGAGATTGAAGATGAGGTCTTCTGGCTTGTCATACTCGGGCCGGCGTAGTACCTTGGTCCAGTTTTTCAAATTAGTCCAGGTTTCCTCGGGCGTCCCTCCACTGAAAGGAGGAAAGCCAGCCAAAAACTCGAAGAAGATGCATCCTAGGGACCAGTAGTCGACTGAGTAGGTGTATGGCTTCCCACGCAGGACCTCGGGCGCCATGTAATCGGGAGAACCCACAATGGAATCAGCGTAACGAGGGTCTTCATGTCGAATGGAACGATAGATGGAACGCCTTTCAAGGGTCGAACGATACACGACGTGGTTGTCTTTGACCTTGTCGAGCTATGCGGGTATGCTTTGTAGAACGAACTACGCCTCAAACAGCGACCTACTTTGATTTTCAACGACTCGATTCGTTTTGGATTCAAGGCCCCGGTGGCCAATCCAAAGTCTGTGAGCTTGACGTGGCCAGTTCCGTCGACCAAGAAATTCTATACATAGCTGCAATCAATCGATATGAATAAAGCACGGACATACGAACCTCCGGTTTCAAATCACGATGAATATAACCGAGCTTGTGTAGTTCGTTGACGGCCACGAACATCTCGCTGATATAGAATCTGGCGTGTTCCTCTTTTAGCACTCCGGAGTTGTTGAGTAGGGTACGAAAGTCTCCTCCAGGTACGTATTCCATGGCAAGGTACACGTGCTGACTATCCTGGAAAGCATAGAGTAACCGAACTAACCAGGGCGTCTTTGTGGCTGTTAGGATATCCCGCTCCACGAGAACGTGTCGAACCTAGGGACCGACGATGACTGAACGTCGCATGAAGATGAAGACGCGTCGCCGACCTACCTCATCCATCTTGTGCAATGTTCGTTTCCGCATCTTCTTCAGGGCGCATACCTCACCAGTTTCCTGCTTGCGTGCGAGAAAGACTTCGCCATAACCGCCCTGGCCGACTTGGGCTATAATGTGGAACTGCTCGACGCGCAGTTTGGCGCGACGTTTCCGAAGCAGCACGCGTTCGCGGCCGCAGTACGACTTAAATTCCTTGGAATACTCTGCCGTAGACAACTGCCGTTTCGTCGTGTCGGCATCGAAACGCGCTCGGCGTTCCTTGCGAGCAGCGAGATAACCGAGATTCTGAAAGTAGTAGTCGAGAAAGTCTGCGATCCCTTGATCGGCGATCATCGCGAACGACCACGAACGAGAAACGCACAGAGCTGTGCAACGGTCGCTTTGCGCTTGACCTCGGAGCTCTCGAGAAGTTCCCTTTCCCAGAGCTGAAAGCCCGACGGTTTTACGGTCGTCGCAGCTTTCGTGGTGTCCATGCTAACGTCGTCGGTCCAACCGCGGTCTCCCTTGGCGGTACCCATGTGGATGTCGCGGAGTCCGATGGTGATGCCCTTTGCTGTGTCCATGTGGATGTTGTGGTGTCGAACGTCCGAAGTGGTTGTCAGATGGAACAGTTTCACGTGACCAACGCGTCTCCCATCGATGCGACACACTCACGTTGATCTCGCGTCCGTCCTCGCCCAGCCGAACCCCCAAGTAGACCTTCGACTGCAGGCGTACGATATATCGACCACCACCTTTCTCAAAGCCGTCACTAACTATACCAATCGCGCCATCGCCGAGATCACGAAACACAGGGATGCCCAGGAAACCGACAAGAGGAAATTAGCGGAACGGATACAAGCGGTGGAGGCAGAGATAAGTCAATGCAAGCTCAAGGAGATCGACCTGCTGGCTGGTATGTTATAGGTTATCCTCCTCATGAACCTACTGACCGACTCCATCCCAGTATTGGCCAAGGAGCAAGAGGAGAAACGTGACGCTGAACAATCTGTCGCAGCCCTCAAACGGCAGCTTGCCTCGCTTCGCGAGTCTTGCACGACCATTGATTCCGAGATCGAACAGTATCGAGCCACTGTTTCTAATTTGCGACGGGGTGCGTTCCCGCCTTGGATTCTTCATATAAACGACCCAACGAAACCAGAAAAGGACGCTGAGCGAGAGATACTGAATAAGCACGCCACACAGCTCGAGCCAGAACTTGCGGTGTGCGAGTCGTGGCTCAAGTGCAATATCGAAGGCATCGAGGCGGACCAACTCCTCATTCGGTTTTCTCATGTAGACGCAGCGGACGTCGACCGGGAATTCAGCTTTGTACTTGATGTCTCTACTCCGTCATATAATGGTAGGCCCCTCTCCTGTGCGTGTCAGATTGCTCTGACATGTATCGTCCCAGTAATCACGACAACACCGCCATTGCCTGCACTTCCAATTCTCTTGCGAGAGCTCAACCAAACCGGAGACGTATACCGATTCATAAAGTGCATGCGTTCTGCGTTCCGGGATTTGGTACGAATAAACTCGTGATGTTAATCGTATGAGGTCGTGTATGCTCCCATGTGCTTGTATATCTAACTCTTCCGTTGCCGAGCTCAGTCAAGCCAGTTCGTACCTTCCGACTGCCACGGAGATGATAGCAGGTGCAAATGCGTACCTACGCTACACCGAGACGAACAATGACCAGACACCCTTGAGATAGCCAACCACCTCGTCTGCGCCGAGCTTGCTCTCGCCAAATATGCGGTCCACGAACGTAATCGGAACCTCCCCTACCGTATATCCAAGCGCGCGGGCGCGTACCATCATCTCCATCTGGAACACGTACCCTCGCGACTGCGTGAGCGTGATGATGTGCCGCAAGACGGGTAAACGATAAAGCCTTGATACCTCGTCAGTCGTGTCATAATCAGAGTGTCTAATCCACGTACCGGAAGCTACCCGTCAGGTCGCTGACCCCAGGATTGAGCACTGTCGCGGCCAAGAAATTGGCGCCTCTCGAGACCAACTTTCTTTTCAAGTCCCACCCATGTACGCCACCAGGATGCGTCCCCGATAGAGAAGGCGTTGAGGTGGACCGGTACCGCGTGCCAGTGACAATATCTAAATTGTACGCCTGCTGCAACCTGTAAGGCGTCAGCAGCTTCGAGACAGCGAGCTGAACGACGCCACCTAATGAACTGTGGTATGAATTTCGGCTAGCCAAGTAGTGAGGACCCGCAACCTCAAATCGTACAGATGCACCTACGTGGTGTGAAAAGTCGGCGTCCATGATGATGACAAAATCCCCAGTACAAAAGTCCAGTCCATGGATATATGCAGTACTGCAACCGGCATGCGATCAACCTAGGTATGACAGCAAGGTGATTGACGCGCGCACCCGAGCCCGAGTTTTCCGGGACGTGGTTTCAAGACCTGCGGCGCGTTGAGCACGACGAGCACGTACACAAGCGATGTGCTCACTATTTTATCCTCGCCCCACACGTTGGTGAGCTCCCTGGCAACTTCTTGGGTGCCATCCGGACTTGCATCGTCGACGACGATGATCTCCCATGCTAGCTCACTGCAACCCTGAGCAGACCGACGGACACGGTCGTTGGCGAAACACGCACTGCTCGCGGAAGACATTGGCCAGGAGCCACACGATGATGGGCAGGTTCTTGCGCTAGTTGTACGTCGGTAGAATGACGGAGTACTTGTGGGTGTTGTGAGAGTCGTATTGGCCCTGCATGTTCAACGACGGTCCACCTTCAAACGGGTTCATTGCAGTTCCAGGGTGTGTGACAGCAGTGTGACCTGTCACGGGCATATGGCTTCAGACACGCCTGCCATCGCGGCGGTGAGGAACCTGCTCAAGGAGACCGTCCGCATCGTCACTTGCGATGACCGCGTCTTCATCGGAACGTTCGTCGGTACAGACCAACTACTCAACATACTCCTCCTCAACACCGAAGAATACATCCTCGGTGCCGACACCCCTACGGGCAGATTCGTCGGCCAAGTCATGGTGCCGTGGAGACTCATCATCCAGGTCCAAGCTCACCGCCGGTCGCACGACGAACACGGAAAGAGGCGCGAACAGAACGGAGGGAGTCTGTACATTTGATCAGATTAACTCGCAAGTAATCAACGTCCTCGATCGTCTCTGCAACTGATATTCACGGGGTATAAGTGTAACAAATATCCTGAAATGTTAAATCGATCGTCCACATTGCTCCGCGCGGAGTAACCTAATGGGAACCATCATCACGGTTACCGGCCAGAGGGGTCTCGACGGCGTCTAGTCTTTGTATTTGTCTTTGTATATCCACGCGATGCCGACGTCGCTGACGCCTTGTGCGACCTGGATCCGTCCCTGAGATCACCCACGATGAAGCAAGCAAGAAATCTGACTGACTGCAGCGCGATACCACTTTGCAGCCTCTTTCTTGTCCTTCTTGCATCCCTTTGCGTTGGCTAGACAAAAGGCTAGATCTTGCTGTGCATCGGCATCTCCCAACTTTGCAGCAACCCTGTAATAGCTCTGTGCCATCCCATCAGAACCTCGACTGAGATCAACCGATCAGCCACGTACGACGGCCATCTTCTGATCTTTCGCCACGCCCCAACCCTGAAAGAAGCACTGACCAACCTCATAGATGGCAAGCACGAGCTCTTCCTGTCGTTCGATGTGAGCGATCCAACATCGCGGCGCAAACAACGCCCGACCCACCTTGACACCTTTGATGTCCAGCCCCTTCTTCGCCTTCTCAAGGTCCTGCACGGCCGACTCGGCAGCCTTGGTCAGCCACTTGAACGCGCTCTTCTCGTTCTTCTCGCATCCCCACCCATGCCGCAGCGTGAGACCCCACATCAACATTCCGACGCCGCACCCACCCTGCTCCTTGGCGCTCTTCTCGAAACACACAGCAGAGTCCATGAGTTGGTTGGCTTCGTGGTACTGTATTCCAAGTTGGAGGTAGTCCTCTGGGGTCTGGGGTTCGGCGGACACGGATCGACTGGTCTGCGGTGATTCGTCTCGAGGGGATGGAGGCGTCGGTGACGGCGCGGCGCTGTCCAGCTGATAAAATGAATACGAGTTAGAATACAGGCTGAGATTCGACCCTGGTCTCAGCGATAGAGGATGCGAGGGGAGCGTGACCCGGCCTGGGGGGTGGGACGCGTGAATGTCGCCAGGACGGAGATACCCAAGCGAAATCGATGTATCAGGTAGCTTGCTCGGTGAAAGACAGTTAGCTTGCAGCTGGTCGGGACACATGCCGGTCAGGGGAGTGACGGGGCTCAAGGACGACGGTGGGGGACTTGTCCTGGGCGAGTTGTGCCGCCGAGCGTTGCGCTCGAGCACTTGTCGCTTCTTTTCCTCGGAAGAGAGTATGGGCGGTCTGCCTGGCCTCGAAAAGTTGAGTCGTGGACCGCCCTGGGACACTGTCGGTTGACGCATGGCACCGCTGGGCCACGGCGCGTCACCTTGCGGGGAGGAAACGACGACGGTCGGTAGCGGGGTGTCCGTCGGATCTTTGGGGTCAGAACAGTCCAAAGCGGCTTGCGGCCATAAGTCAGAGTCAGTCTGCGACACGCGGTGTGTGGAAGTGAAAGGAATGTGGTTGTGGCTGCTCGACGCCCGGGCCGGCTGACGGCGCAGTTCGTAATCGTTGTCCTCTTCCGGATCCGAGTCTTCACAATCGTCCGAAAACGACAGGAAAGACATGGACTGGCCGACATACAGCCTAGATACGTGCGTCGTCGAACTTCGAAAGTTTGAGTGCAACAACGGGAAATCCGGGACGCGTGGCGGTCTTCGCGGTGGCGACGACACCACGTGAGAACGAGTCGCCGATGGAGGCTGAAGAGATGCGGGTGCTGGGGCGCTTTCACTACCCCGAGCGTGCCACTGCCTCGTCGTTGCCTTGCGTCGGGATGATGTACGCCGAACGAGGACGTCCAACGGCGAAGAGGACAGCAACCTGCCTTGGTTCGGTGGATGCTCGGATCCAGGATATCCCCAAGTTTCCATGTCACTTAGACTGAGGGAGACGTCAATGGGACGGATGGAGGTCCTGCCAGCAACATGATGTAGAGATCCGGGTTGCAAAGGCCGAGTGTCTCATCGAGTTTTCGTATCTAGGCCCCGTAACGACGTAACGATGCCCGTATGTATTTATTGACCCCCTGGTGGATACAAAAAGTCCCTTGGAACGCACTCATATACCCGCTCGCCGACGCGGTGTCTGCCCCACCCGCAATCCGGGATGTCTCGGCGTCCCAGGCACGATGATCTGCGAGCCGCCGCTTGAAGTCTTGACTGCCAGGGCTTGCTCGGTATCTTTCTTGGCGGACCTGGCATTTGCAGTAGTCGTCAGCTGGTGCCGTCCACTCTGACGACAAGACTCACTCTTCCCTCTGCTTCTTGATCTGGTTCTCCAATTCGGCTCTCTTGGAGAATTCGCGGTCAGCCCTGCGTCTCGAACTGCCATCGTCAAAGTTCTTCTCCCTGACAGAATAGAACACGGATCCAAGATCAGCTGATAGCTGTGAGTGATGGACACGTTCCTCAAATTCTGAAGTTCACTTACCTAACCAGTATGCATCGATGGCCGTGACCTGCGTCATATACTCCTTCGAAGTGAGAATCAACTCATGATACACGACGTAAGTCGGTGTGTCTAGAAAAATAATGAGTTTCCACGCGTGACAAGTGCGATGTGTAATGAATGCCTACAGCCTAACCCATAGAGTGCACTAGTGGGATGTAGGTGCGTTGGTAGGCCAGTTCGGATGTTTACATACTCCCCAATACCTTTGACGCGAGCAGCTTGATGGAAATATCCAGCAGTGATTGCTTTCCTGCACCGACTATTCGATCGCGTCCCATACCCTTTCCAGACGACGACACGCACCTCAAGATGTCAAAATCAGTTCCACAGGATATGGTCTCCATCTTTTGAAACTTCATGATATCGTCGAGTTGCGCGCGAACTTCCCGAGCCTTCCTCAGAAGTTTAGGATGCAAAAAATGGCGCGTAGCCCAGTCGTCCCGGAAGCTGTGGAGCAGTAAGCGAATGAAAGCAGTGATATCAGAGGTCAAAACCCACTTGTGACTCTTCCATTGGTTGAAAACATTCAAAAGGGTCAAGTGGTCGCTTTCCGGCACATTGAACTTCTCGCGGGCAGCATCCGCCTCCTCCATCCGCTCCTTTGGCCGATAAAAGACGCTGGGTACCGATAACATGGAAACGATCGTGAGCATCTCCGCAGAACATTTGTAATCCACGGAGGCGATCAACATCTTGGCCATTGATGGTTCCATGGGGAAGTCAGACATTTTGCGTCCGACTGGAGTCAGGTCACCAACGTTGTCGAGAGCTCCGAGAACCCAAAGTTGATACATCGAGTTGATAATGTTCGCCTGAGTGTTCGTCAGCACTACATCTAGAAATGGCTGACTGCTGGCATGCCTGAGGTGGGGGGTCCATGAAATCAAACTCTAACAAGTTTTTGACACCTAGAGACTTCAACAGTAAAACGGTGTTTGCCAAGTTTGTCCGTTGAATTTCAGGTATGGTGTTGGGGAACATTTCGTTTCGGTAAGCCATCTCCGTATACAAGCGATAGCAGAAGCTACAAGTTTGTGAGAAAAAGACATGAAACGGATTACTCATTATCAACGAACCCACTGCCTGTTCGGCCAGCACGACCCGTTCGTTGATTTGCGTTGGCCTGACTCACAGGCGTAATCTGAAGGGCATCCATACCGACTTTCGGGTTGTAAACCTTCAACTTGGAATACCCCGCGTCCACGACGTACAGGATACCGTCGACTATTAATCCTATGAGCGTGCGTCAGACACGCAGAAAACGGAAGCCTCACCTGTCAAGGATGTTTCAGCAATGTTCGTGGCCACAATAACCTTGCGGCGGCCATCACTTGTGGGCTCAAAGATACGAGCTTGCAAGTCAGCCGGCATCTGGGAGTAGATCGGTAGCACTGCCAAGGGCGGTGGCTCATCCAATTGTTCAAGCCTCTCTGCAGATAGTGAGAATGAATAAAAGTTTTGAGGAGAAGCACAAACCCTGAACGACTTGACAAGTGACTTCTATGTCTTCCTGACCAGTCATAAAGACAAGAATGTCCCCTTGGGGTAACGAGAGATGAATCTGGAGAACTTGCTTGACCGCGCTGTCTACGTAATCTTCGCATGGAGATTTCGAATGGTATATTTCGACGGGGAAAGTACGGCCCGGAATGGTATACGTTGGGGCATTTCCGTAGAACCCGGAAAACTTACGTCGTGGTCAGCAATTTGTTCAGTAGCGCAGAAGACCTCAGGTCTCACCTTCTCGGCGTTCATGGTGGCAGATGTGACAATGAGTTTCATATCGCGACGTCGCGATAGAACTACGCAGCTTTATGAGCAATGAATGCTGCTATATGGTGTTACGAACTTACTCTTTTTCAAAAGACCCATTAGAACATCTGTGCTGAGTGATCGTTCATGTGCTTCATCAAGTATAATCACACTGTATCTATCCAGATCACCTTCATTCAAGGACTCTCGTTGTAGCACACCATCCGTCATGTCTAGGCAATAAGATGTTAGCTGGGAGCAGAGTGCACGTAGCTGTACTCACATTTGATCTTTGTCTCCGACGATGTGCAATCTTCGAATCGAATCGCATAACCAACGAGCCCGCCTAGCGTACACTGCAAAACAGCTTAGGAGCCAGAAGCTACAGACATCGTTGACATACCTCTATCTCTTCGGAGACACGTTTTGCGACGGACATTGCTGCAACACGACGTGGTTGCGTGCAACCGATGATGCCGAAAGAGGCGTATCCGTCTTCGTAGAGAAACTGGGCCAGCTGTGTGGTCTTTCCAGACCCCGTCTCGCCGACAACGATAACAACTGATTAAATCCCGTCGTTAGAACGCCTGCTGACTGATGACTAGAACACTTGCCTTGGTTCTCCCGGATAACCTTCAGCAATTCTTCTCGACACGCGAACGCAGGTAGATACTCCCTCTGCTCCTTGAGTGTCCTATTTTTTGCGAAGGAGCTGACCCCAGCCGACGTTTTCAGATGGCTGGCAAATTTCGAATCTCCTTTGTAGTTTTCCATTTCCCCTGAGGCAGCCGCTTTCTCGGCGGCAGCTGTTGACGCACGGAAAACAAAAAACTAGGTGAATGTCCAACTCGACAAGTTTCGGAAGCACAAACTATGAACGCACCGTCGGCTTCAGCTTCCTCGTCCCTGACTCCCATGATGTTTCCCAACGAGGTTCCACCCAAAGACGCAAGCTTGGCAGCGGCTTTTGCGCGCTCGGCTTGTTCTCGTTTCTCCTTCACGAGAGCGCTACCTTTCTTGGAGAAGACAGCCATGTCGCTAGTTGAATCTCGAATGGGGTTGATAGGCTCCAACTGTTTCGTGAAAATCGTCTTGCCATCCAAGAACGGGGGCTTGAGATCATGAACCATGACATGTACTGTTGATTCCGACTCGTCTTCGAAATCAAGATCGAGCTCTTTACGAGTGGCGACACCAGATGTCACCATGCGATTAGCTTCCCACAAGTCATTGTCAGCATTCTAGACGTTGCTCAGCAAACAAGGCAGCGTGTTACAGTGGGACAGAGCACTCACGTACTGGGCCTGCCTGGCCGAGATTTTCTTCTGCTATTGGATAAGAATCGACCTTGAATGAGGAAAGCCGTGACTCACTCTTGCTTTCTTTGCGACCTCCACCTCCTTCATGACGCTTAAATCCTCGTACTGAGCAAGAGGGTTGTGTCCTTCGTCGCCAGCTACACCGCCCTCCTCAGCACCACTATACCAGTCCCGATCCAGCCGAACTTGCTCTTCTTCCCACTCTCGCATGTCGACACCATAAAGACCGTCGTCCTCCGGACTTGCTCCTCGAAGAACCCTGGGCGTCGGAGCATCCCATGCTCTATTCTTGGCCTCCCCCCATCCTGTCTCCTCCGCGTCCCGACTTCGCCTTGGGGTCGACTCCCATCCAACGTTAGGTATGCGGATGCTCGGCGCTTCGCGGTCACGTTCACGACTGCCTCGCTGACTGCGTGGTGTCGAATCCCACTCCCTTCCTGAGCGACCTCCCCATCCTCGATCGTCTCTGTTCAGTCGGCGTTGAAATTCGCCGAGACCTGGTCCATCCGCCTTGCGTTCCCGGGAGGCGGACAAACCCTCTGGATAATAGATAAATTGTAGAACGCGTCCGAATGTGCACGCAGCTGACCTTTTTGTCTCTCCCTGTTCCTCCTGTGCTCCTCCAGTCTCTTCCGAGCAATTTCGGACAGTCCGCCTGGGTTGGAAGGGGTCTCTGGACCTCGCTGCCTGGACGTACCACTCCGCGGGAGAGGTAGGCTAGGAACTAAAAACAAATTAATTGCCGCGCCGTGATGTGCTCAAAAAAAATCACCTTTGAAAACGGCGTCGTCCAACCTTGGCCTCTTCCTGGGTCCATTATCTGAGTTCGGTTGATCCATCTTCACTTTAGCCAAGCGATTTAGACTGAGGAGAATAGCAGTGCGTCGGGTCGCAAGAGTCAAGTTAACAAGTCATGCTTCACGTCAGCAATGTGTCGGAAAAAATACTTTGCCCATCTCAATGCCGCCGGCTTCCGACTGAGCCCAATCCACTCAAAATGTCTTACAATAGCCATTATCATGGCATTTTCGTGGGAATACATTGCCATTGTAATGTCTTATAATGCGAAAGAAAAGTTGTCAAGTCATTACATGTATGTAGTGACAACGTTACCCAACTTTTTCCGACAATTGGATTTATTTTGTTTGTGGGACTTATCCTTCGTGGGAGTTTTGCCGATGACGACCAAAGCCCTCACAGACGCGTCCGCTCATCATCGCGAACGGTGACGGTAACCGCAGCGGCGTCGACGACAACAAGCGTCCGCGATCGATTTGATAGACCCAACACACGACCAGCGACGATCCAACATAGCATGGCAACGACCAACGGGTCTGTCTCGGCCCCGCCCTTGACCAGTTCCACGTCCAACGGCGTGCCCCCCAACGACGGTCCCGTCGACCCACCCCCTCCCTTCGATGTCTCTCTTTTTCGCTCGTATCTTCTTTCTCTTTTACCCCCAGTGCTCGGCGCATACCCGGAGGAACTCGTTTCGCTTTTCGATGACGAATTCGAGGAGAAAGTGTCGAGATTCGCGACGGAAGGTGGGGGCGTCATCTACATCGTCAAGGTGAAGGAAGAAACAGAGGGTGAGCTGCGAGGTTTCTACTTTGGCCCAGATCGGACCTGACGCACGACAGAGGACGCCCCTCCGCGATTCTACTATCAGCTTACCTCGCAGCTCAATTACTCTCCTGCGAACGTCACTTCGCTCGCCCTCATCAAGCGCCATCCGACCTTGGATCCCCTCGTTCCTCTAGCTACCCAACTGCATATACTGAATTTATTTGGTGGTGACGAGACGCCATACGAAAGTTTACATGCCGTCGTGAGCTGTGGTGTGAAGCCATGGTTCGATGCTTTCGTCGGGACTCGGGGGGGCGGCAAGGATGGCGACAGCAAAATGGGTAAGCCGATATCGTCGAATTAATCCGCATCAACCTGATGCGTGCACAGGGATACCCATGACGAAAAAGAAGTTCGCGGAGCTCGAGTTGTCCCTTCTACACCTCCAACAGAACGTCGAAATACCGGAGACGCACCTAATCATCCATCCCGTGATCCAGCGGGCTGTCGAACAAGTCTGGTGATTTCCTGAGCGTTTAAATCGTGGCTGACTCGCATCCAAGGCTCAGGCGATGGGTCAAAGACCCAGTATATCACACATACCCGCAAAGCTTCTCAACGACAGTTCGTTTCTGAATACCCTACACGCGCACGTGAATTCGTGGATCAAGTCCATTCAAGCGGTCACCAAGCTTACCCGTGATGTGTCATCCGGGACTGCGTCCCAGGAGATTAATTTCTGGTTGAGCTTGGAGAGAGCATTGGAGGGGATTGAGGCCCAACTACGGACCGAAGAAGTGAATATGGTTATGGAGTGCCTAAGGAACGCCAAAAGGTTCCACGCAACGGTTAGTTTTATTGCGGACACCGGTCTGAATAGCTCCACGGATCTCGGTGAGTATTTTGCGGACGTTTGTGTGGAGTGTGCGCCTCATCCGTTCACGAATCAGTACACAAGTACAACCAGTTGATGAAAGACTTCCCGCTCAACGAACTTCTCTCGGCTACGGACCTCGACAAGATCCAAGAGTCACTTATCCTGATCTTTGGTCACATTAACCGGAAGCTCAAGCTATCACCTTACCCAATCCGACGTGCCCTCCCTCTCGTAGAGGCTATCTCCCGAGATTTCAATGACCAATTACTCCGCGTGTTGACATCACACCGACTGCCATACACGCCGTACGAGACGTTCGATCGATTGCTCTCGCAGACGATGAACATTTTCCGCGCGTGGGACGATCTTATCAAGGAGTTCACCAATGTTGCTCGTGAAGTCACGAGAAGACGATCAGAGAAGTTCATTCCAATCAAGGTGGTTTCCGCGCACGCCAAACTGCAGGAACGGACGAGATATCTCAAGGATTGGAGGAAACAACACGAGCAACTCGCTGTGATGACAGGTCCGACAAAGGGGTTGGGAAGTGTCACAAAGGAAGTCGGTGGTATGGACATGGAAGAAGAGGTGAAAGAAGCATATGAAGTAGTTAAGCGGATCGACGTGTTGGACGTCTCCGTCGGTGAGTCGACACCTTCCGTACTTCCAGAGCAGTGGCGTTGATATTCCGCCAGAGGGCACTGAAATATGGGTCGCTGCTGAAAATGCATATAACGAACGGGTAGCGAGGGTGGAGAATCAGATCATTGCAAGGCTGCGCGATAGGCTAGGAACTGCACGCAATGCGAACGAGATGTTTAGAGTGTTCTCCAAGTTCAATGCTCTGTTCGTTCGACCTAAGGTATGCTCTCTCGTAAACTTATGGGGTACGTACGAATTGTATTCATTTCCCAGATTCGAGGTGCCATTCAAGAGTATCAAACACAGCTTATTGACTCTGTAAAAGAGGATATCAAACGTCTACATGACAAGGCGAGCTTTGCGGTTTTTATTGAAATTATGCTACTAACGTCCTTGATAGTTTAAAACTCAATATCGATTCTCGGAAGCATATCACATGTCTCAAATGCGTGACCTTCCACCAATAGCTGGGGCGATCATCTGGGCCAGGCAAATCGAGCGACAACTGTTGACATACATGAAGCGCGTGGAGGACGTCCTGGGAAAAGGATGGGAACTCTACGCCGAGGGTCAAAAGCTTCAATCCGAATCTACTGCCTTCCGCAAGAAGCTCGACACTCGACCAGTCTTCGAGGCTTGGCTACACGACATCAACCGACGTGACATGGCCGTCAATGGACGACTGTTCGAGATCGTCCGATTACGCGGTGGGGGGTTCCAGCTCGCGGTCAACTTCGACCCGCAGACGATCACGTTGTTCAAGGAAGTCCGGAACTTGCTATGGCTCAATTTCCAGGTTCCCCACATGATCACGAACATGGCCAAGGACGCCAAGAGGGTGTATCCACATGCCGTTTCGCTCATGGAGACGGTCCGGACGTACGGTCAGACACTGGACTTGGTAGAGCACAACCAAGGTATTGAATGGCTGGTCGCCGAGTACCGTAACGAAGCTCAGCGGATGGTTGCCAAGGGTTCGTTGTCCCTCCTCGTCTTCGCATTCTAGCTCGACTAAATATTTACAGGGATGAGCATTCGGTGGGACTATTTCGTGAACCAATACGACACGGCCCGCTTCGTGTCCAGCGCCGACGGGCGAGACAACCGGCACATCCAATTCGTCCGCGAGTTCGCGAGCGTGGTTTCGGTGCTGCAGGACAAGACGAACAATGTGATTGACTTGTATCGAGACATTTCTCGCGCGGTGGAGGATCTGGCAACGTGTGGGTACACCCACGAAGCCTTTTCGGAACTGTTGAGCAAGATTCAAGCCGCAGTATGGGTTTTAACTCTGTTGGAGCATGTCGCGCTGATCTTTCCTTTTTGCACAGATCGACCGGTTGAACTTGGAGGGTTACGCCAACTTGGAACATTGGGTGGCAGAACTGGACAAACGGATAGAGGCCATACTATTGCAGCGTCTCTCGCACATCATTCAAGTATGGTGCGCTGAATTTGATCGGACGGACGACGGAGATACTCGCCGTGATGCCCTACCGTCAGCCAACAAACGACGAACCGGAAAGGGTGCTCGGGAAGAAAAGGTTTGTGGCCATGCTCCATAAATGAGACACGTTTTCGAAGTCTTCGCAGATGCTGGAAGGAAACATGACCGTGAAACCGATCGTGCACGAGATTCGGATACAGAATCAAGTCATTTTCCTCGACCCTCCAATAGAGTATGCGCGCTCAACGTGGATCAAACAACTACACGACTGGCTTGGTGAGTGTCGTCTCGGTCCAGTGTAACAAATGAGGCTCATCGATGGACAGGCGTCATCTGCCAATTACGACGTATCCAAAGTTCGAGGTACGAGATTGGTTTGCAGATGCAACGGAACCTCACTTCTGAAACGACCTACACCTCCCTCGTGAGTGAACTCTCCTTGTATTCGTTCTCCGGCCGTGCTGACGTGCGGTCGCGACAGCTGACGCACTTTACCGACAACACGCTGGAGCGACCGTTCTCCCTCATCGAGCTCAAGGTCCAGCAACTGAAAGACTACGTCGCGAAATGGCTGCAATTCCAATCTCTCTGGGACCTCGAAGCCGAATATGTTTTCAATCGGCTGGGCGACTCGCTAGCACACTGGCAACAGTTGCTGACCGAGATCAAGAAGGCGCGATCGACGTTCGACACGTCGGAGACGCAGCGGAGCTTTGGCGTGTGTGTCGTCGACTACGAGCAGGTGCAGGCGCGGGTGAACGCCAAGTACGACGCGTGGCAGAGGGACATTTTGAGTCGGTTCGGCGTCAAGCTGGGAAACGCGATGAAGGAGATGCACGCGTCGATCCTCAAGGCACGGAACGAGCTCGAGCATCATTCGATCGAAGGTCTGGTCGGTGGCGGTTCGAGGCGGTTCTGAGACTAGTTCGGTTGGTTCTTCGTGGACGTCACTGGCGACTTTTTTGTTTTGTTTTTGATTCCTGTTTTTGCCTATACCCCCTTCCCCCCCCGTTCTGGATCTGGATCTAGGCCATCCGCGACCCGCATCTCGCTCGTTTCGACGTCCGGTTTTTCTCCCTCCTACCATCGTTCACCCTGGCATGCCCCTTGTCTGAATCTCACTCCGCGTCCAATGTCTAGTGTATCGGTTACATATATGTCCAATGATATTCATTGTAATCTGCCACACAACAGCGTGATCTATAAGTACCAAGTACCAGTTGGATGGTACAATGACATGTAACCAAGATGTATGTACCATGCGTCCACGTAAAACGTCGCCGCCGAGGACCAAGAAAACAAGAAAAGAGGAAGGATTCCCTCCACCTCACCACCTCGTCACGTCCACCTCGGCCTCGCCAAACAGGCTCGTCTTTTTCACCTCAAAGTCCTCTCCACCATCGTTCATACCACTGGCATCGCCGGCGTAAAACTCGGGCAACTCACGCCTCAGGAAAGCGAGCAAGTGCGCATTGATCCGCTCAAACTCAAGCAAGAACCCGTCGTGCCCGTCGGGCGACGGAATGACGACGAGCTCGGCGCGCGGGACGTGCGTCGCGAGCTGGCGCTGTTCCGAGGGCGTGAACAGGCCGTCTGTCTCGATGCTGATGATCAGGGCTGGGGGGAGGGTGGAGAGGACGGCTGCGAGGACAGATTGAGCGTCTGAGTCGGGATCAGTGTGGCCGTGGCCGTTGGTGGCCGAAGAGGCAGAGACAGCGGACGAGAACTGAGAGCTCCGCCCTCTGGCGAGGTCGTGCGTGTCCATCTTGCGTGTGATGTGAATGTAGCAGTTAGCGTCGAATCGGGCGACGAACTTGGCGCCTTGGTAGCGGAGGTACGACTGGGCCGAGAAGATGCGTGGGGATGGGGGCGAGGAGGATGGTGACAACGCGGCATCCGAGGCGGGCGAGTGAGGCGTCGTCTGGGTCGGGGAATGGGCCTGGGAGTGGGAGCGCGAGGCGCGCTGGTGGCCTTCGTTGTGCGCGACGAGTGCCTGATCGGCGGCGGAGAACGTGAGAGGTAAGACGAGCTTAGCCTCGGGATGGCTGTGACCGTTGAGGTCCGAGGCAGGCGGGACCTGCGGACGTCGGCCGAATCGGGTTTCGAACGAGTCACGCGAGCGGTAGGTGAGAAGCGCGGCCATGCGGGCGGCAGCGAGGCCCGACGTGGGCTGGGATACGTAGTAGCCGTCTTCGTAGTCAGGGTCGCTGTAGATAGATTGGCGCTGGGCTTCGCCCCAGCTGATGCACCACGCAGAATGTCTGGCAGAGGTGGCCAGGGGAACGATGTGGCGGACGTAGCCGGGGGAGCTGCAGAGGGGCCACTCGAGGACGGCCATGCCGCCCATGGAGCCTCCGATGGCGACGGCGACGCGCGACACGCTGAGATGGTCGAGCACGTGCTTGTGAAGTCTGCCTCGTGGGAGGAGAGATAAGAAAGATGGTGCGCATCGTCAGAACGGACGGGGCGTACCGGACGTCGTCGCGGATCGTTGTCTGCGGAAACTCGGGGCCGTACGGACGACCAGTGTCTGGATTGAGCGTAACCGGGGACGCGGTGCCGTACGGCGAACCGAGAACGTTGGCGCAGAAGATGAAAAAACGATGCGGGTCAAACGCCTTTCCGCGGCCCATGAGCGGGCCCCACCTAGAACGTCGTCGTCCATAGCGAGCTTTAAATAAAATCAGAAGCACGGACCAGTCTTCGACGTCTGCGCTGCCGGTGAAGGCGTGACAGATGATCATGACATTATCTCTGGCTTCGTTGAGACGACCCCAGGTCTTGTACGCGACGGGGACGTCCCTGATGACGCGGCCACTTTCGAGGGCGAAGGTGGGGACGACGTGGATGGACTGGTCGATGTCGATGGACATGCTGAGAGTCATACGAGCATCCTGGTCGAGTCCCAACTCCCACCGGACCGACGCCGAGGTGGTGACAAAACTCGCGCAACGCTTTCCCACGAGCACTCCATACGAGATTGAAGCAGCTTACCCGCCCCTCTGCGTCCGCTCCCCCCGGTGCATAAACTCCCAACACAGATTCCCCGGCTCGACCCCCAATATCGCCCGAACCTCCTCCCGACTCGACTCGCACAGCTCGCGCACGCTTCCCACCTTGCTCATCACGTACTTGATATTCTTTGCCGTCACCCCAGGTATGCATCGCAGCAGCTCCTCCGCCGCTGCATTCACCCCTGCGCCCGCATCCGGATCCTCCTCTGCCCCGATCGCGATGGCCCGCGTCGGGTCCGGTTCCCCGTTGTTCGCTTTCAGGTCGTGAAACATGTCTGTGGTCGCGTATGGAGATGACGACCAGATAATGCGCACCCGGGGAAAGTGGAGTGTGAGCAGTACGAGTTTGGACTGGATCGACGGTGGCCCTCGCTCAGAGTCGGTGAGCGCACTGGCCTTCTTCGAGCCTTGCTTTCCTGACTGTTTTGCGTACGTCTTGCTCGCCTCCGAGACGGTCTGCATGCGGCATTCGGGTTATTCTCGTTCACGTGCAGATGGAAAAACACGCACCTCGAGCGAAAAGGCTTTGTTTTCTTCAAACTCGATGAGCAGGACGGGCTGCTTATAGTGCACTGACATCAGTTCGCACTGCGTGTATCTTGTGAATGGAGCTGGGTCAACTAGAAATGCGGATGCAGTAGGACAACAACGTACAGCCGCCCACTGTTGAAACTCGAGATGAGGTCAGGTATACTCTTCCGTTCAACGCAGATGTCTGGCGTCAGAACGTAATCGCCCACGGTCAGCGTCGCAGGGATAACCAAGAGACCCGAGGCGTGCAGCAACGAAGGAAGCGTCGAACGGAACTCTCGCATGTCGACAATGACCTAGCCAAAGATCGACATTGAGGCGACTCCAAAAACGGGTATCAACCTACCTGGGAGGCCTGTGTAGTCAGCTCCTTTCGCCCGCCTGCTAGACGGGAGCTGATGGATTTAATAATTTGCTCTCCAGTTTTACTCCCAAGCCTTTTGTCCTCGTGGATTGGAAGTAGCATCGACTACACGGGAACGGTAAGTGGTGCGCGTAAGCCGGAAAACACACGCACACCCCGCTCCTTGATGAGACGCTCAAAGGACTCCTTTTCGCGTCTGAGTCCTGCTAGATACTTGTGCTCTTCACAGCTTAGCTGATACACCATGAAATAGACTCGCACGCCTAGACCTGGGCTCGAATTGCGATACATTTCGATGCGACGCACGAACTCGAGGCTGGGTTCGAACATGACAATGAACTTTGGTTGCATCTCCGCTAGGACCTGGTCGTCTGTGTCGTCCGAGTATGCACGTACGATCACGGTCTGTTGAGGCGCGAGTATGCCATATTCCGTGTCAAAGTCAACGTCGAACTGACTCGCCAGCATCCCCTCGAGCAGCTCCACGTCCCCGTCGGGGACCGTGAGGTCGATGAAGGACGAACTCTGCGATGCGAGGCTGGATGAATGCGCGCACTGAAATCAGAAAATTCGCACGAAAGGAGGACACGAAAACTCACAGAGTAGCGACTTCCTCGTCGTCGTCCAGTACGATCAACTCCTCGGGTCTAGGCGCCTCCTTTGGTCGACTGGGCCCCGCAGACGGTGGAGCACCACCACGGACTCTTCGTCGACTCGCTCCCCTGGCCGCTCTCTCCCTGTCCTTCTTCTGCAGCGCTTCGCTCACTCTCGAATAACCACGACCGTCAGACGCTCCTGGCGCTAGCTTTCCGACTTGAGCAGGCGTCCCATTTTTGCCGTTCTTCTGGCCTATAAGTCTACCTTTCCAGTAGAGATAACGGCGCAGCTTCGACTCCATCATCCTCTTCCCCCGTTGACCTTTCGGTTCATCGATGTCCATGGTAGACAGAAACTCGCTGACCAGAGTAGCGGACTGCGAAGAAGTCGTCATGACTAGCACAGTGTTCGAACCGCGACGGTCTGCAAGGGACCTGCGTCAACACGCCTCCGCTACGCCCGAGTGCAGGCCGGAGACTCACACGACGAAAGCGACTCTTGCCTCATGATCTCTTCCTCGATCTCGTGCAGCACGTCCGCAAGCAGATCCCATTTCGGAAGCTCTTCGAGAACGGGGTCCATCCCGTCGGGGATCCATGGTTTCGCAGGCGTCGCTGCCGGTCGCGTTCCGCGTCCGTGGAAATCATCCAGCGCGTCCCAGGCGTCTTCGTCGTCTGCGAGGTCGATCACTGCAGACGGGCGGTCAGCGTTGGTCCTCGAGAGGGTGTAACACCGTCGTTTCGCAGTCTGAAATATGACGTTGGCAGCGTCCGTGAGCATCCACGGGGACTGATTCTGTCGCGCAGTGCCAGCTGCACTCGTCGTGTTCGAGGCGACCAGCGTCTCGAGGTATCCGTGGAACCCGAGAGCATCATAAGACAGTAGATATCTGTATGGAAAACCGGTCAAGGGCGAATGGGTTCATGACGTGAAATTGCGCACGCGAGGAGACGTCTAAGTGTCGCGAGATCACTGACCAGCTGCTTCGTTTTCGGTCCTACCTTGTGCCACACGGGATCCAGTTGTCTCCGTACCACGGCGTCAAACGACTTGAAGTAGGCGTTTTCAACGGTAAGATCATCAAGGTCGAGCTGCAGCACAAGATGAGCGATGTCGCGACATGAGCGTACTTGCGACCTTACAGAAGTATTCGAACGTTTCAACTCGGAGAGCGTTATGGTCATACACTGTACTATCGCGTGGTGAATAGCTGCCATGTTTTCCGTCAAGTGTTGATACAATTCTACGACATCGGCTTTCCGGTTCTCCAGCGTGTCTTTTATGGACTGATGAAATCTGATAGCTAATCAGCCAGTCATTCGCTTCTCGTTGGCGCGACGGACCGGGGATAAATATGAACCGTCCGCAACTGGAGTTCTTTCATGATGTTCTTCAGGGGTGACATTCCGCTCGTGATGAACTCGGGCTGATCCGAAAATGCCTTGAGAAAACCAGTGGCATTCTTCTCGCGATACAGTCGAACGATGAAAGCTTCCAACGCCAGCGCCGTCACTCTGAAGAAGCGCATTCACATATGTACTGCTCGGCACGAAAATGAACATACCGTTCGGCATGGAGGACGATAATGCCGGTAACGAGTTCGATGGGAATGTCAGATTGCAACATATCAACGACCAATATTCGAGAGGTCACGGAAATGAGACCGCCCTTCTTATATAGATCCTGTCTTGACAGAGGCTCAACAGCTTACACCCGGGAGACGTGAAACGAGGACGGACCTGTCTCGCTTATTCATCTCATAACCGACGATGCGCAAACCGGGTTTTCGACAGCCCATGATGCCCAGTTCTTCGCCGATCGCGACCTCTTCCTCAGGGGTGGCGTTGACAAGGAGAACCAGGTTCTGTGGAGAGTCGTAAATCTTCATGAGTGTGCATATCATTCGACGTAGCCCGAGGCCGCGGGCAAGGATGAGCAAGTCGCTCGTGGAAGGGTCGTGGATTTTTTCCAAGATTTCTTTGTGAAATGCGAGCAACGGGGCTGCCATGCTTGAGGTTGCGCACTAGCTCGATCGTCCGTGCGGCCGAAGACTTGAACTCAGTTTGCAACTTGCTGAATCCACCAACAATTGTTTGAACCAGCACACAAGCCTGAGGACCGTACTTGGTGAAAGGCTCCCGAGATCTACGGTCACCGAGGCTAGCCACGTGTCAAAAATTGAGCAAAAAGTCCCCGTGACGATCGTGCAATTAGGGTTGCGCGGAAGAATTTATCTCGTTGGCCTTGGACTAAAAATCTCACAGACGCCGAGCTCAGGGGAAGGGGTCAAATTTCGATCGAAATGAGCCCACGCCCACTACTACTATTTGCTGAGTCAGCCGACAGTCTCTTGTTCAACTGCTGCAGCTACGCAAAAAATGTCCCCGACCCACTATGACATTCTCATTGTCGGCGCCGGCATTGCAGGCTCAGCACTTGCTCACGCGCTCTCCACCATCACTTCCGAGTCACGCGGTGCTCCCATTCGCGTCGCGTTGCTCGAACGCTCCCTCTCCGAACCGGACCGCATCGTCGGCGAATTGTTGCAGCCCGCAGGCGTCGCCGCTTTGCAGAAGCTGGGCCTCGAGGGAGCTCTGGAGGGGATAGACGCCATCCCAGAGTACGGCTACTGCGTCGTCCGTTCAGGTCGTCTCGTCCACATCCCGTATCCGGACGGTCGGCAAGGCCGCAGTTTTCACCACGGGAGGTTCATCATGCGGTTGAGGGACTATGCAAAGCGTGCGCGTGGCGTGGAGGTCATCGAGGCGACCGTGAACGAGCTCATAGAATGCGAGCACACCAAGCGAGTACTGGGCGTTCGCGCTACGCGTTCGTCCCCCGGCGTCGATGGACCTGGAGAGGAAAAGGAAACCTTCTTTGCGGACTTGGTCGTTGTCGCAGACGGATGCTTTTCCAACTTCAGGAATACAGTTATGGGCAGTTCGGCCCGTCAGTCGTCGACGCGAAGCTATTTCGTCGGTGCTATCCTCAAGAAAGCAAAACTGCCGGTACTTCGACATGGCACTGTTGCTCTCGTCAAAGGACATGGACCGGTTCTTTTATACCAGATATCCGAACATGATACCCGCATGCTCGTGGATGTCAAACATCCACTTCCGACAGACCTCAAGGCAAGGGATACATCTTGCTCGGTCCGCTCGCTGACATCCCTCCCAGGGACATATCCTCACAAATGTCGTTCCTCAACTCCCCTCGTGCCTCCATATAGCTATCCATGAAGCTCTGGACAGGGACCGTCTACGCCGCATGCCGAACTCATTTTTACCTGCCGTAGAACAAGGCGGGAAACACACGAAAGAGGGCGTCCTCCTTCTTGGCGATTCCTGGAATATGCGACACCCTCTCACGGGTGGTGGAATGACCGTTGCTTTGAATGATGTTGTTCTATTGGCGCGAATGCTGGGCGAAGTTGGAAGTTTCAGCAACTGGGATGAAATTTCTGACATGCTAGCTCGCTGGCACTGGGCGCGCAAACCACTGGCATCGACGATAAACATCCTTAGCGTGGCTTTGTACGACCTCTTTGGCGCAGACGGTGCGTACGAGACGAGATCGTGCGACGTTCGGGCTCATTGTAGCGGTAGATGAACTCCTTGGGGTGCTTCAGAACGGCTGCTTCAAGTACTTTGAACGCGGCGGCGATTGTATCCGCGATCCCGTGTCCCTGCTGTCTGGGTAACCTATCTCGCTTTCTTCTGGAACTCGACCTTCTAACGCCCGCGTTTCACAGCATCGCTCCTTCCCCGACGTTACTCTTCTATCATTTTTACATGGTGGCATTCTACTCGATATGGACCATGTTCACTCACCCTCGACCCATCGGTAGCTCGAAGAACGCTGTCAAACCTACACTTGCTGTCTCGTCTGCATGGGAGTACCCCTCCCTCTTGATCAAGAGCGTGCGAGTGGTTCGTCATCTCGATCATCCCTTGGTCACTGTCTCGCTGACGTGGAATCCGCCTCTAGTTTTGGATGGCGTGCATCGTGTTTGGCCCGTTGCTCTGGACAGAGATTCGGTGGTGGTGACCGCGACGGGATGAGGTGCTCGTGCGACATGAGTCCCCCGGTTCTGTTCATACTAGATTGCGATATTATTTATACCCACTAATTTAACGTCCTGCGAACAGTTTCGGTCAATGGTCAGTCAGAATCGACAGGTGGATCAAATGTAATGTCACTTTTTTGCAGGTCGACAGATTAACACTACGCGCACGGTACCGACTTGTCTCAAACCGGATCCCACATCAAGTCGTTGAGTGGAACATCCAGATCCCGCGCAAGCGCCAGCGCGACGTCATGCGATATTCCACACTTGAACATTGGAGGCCCATCCAGCTTGTCCACTGCGCTCGTTCGGTGCAACGCCCGCATCAAAGTCAGCTCCGCGATCTGCAATACTGGTTTAGTCGTCGACCGTCGAAGTAGAAGACAAACCTACAGCTGCGTAAACGTGAATTCGGCCGACTTCCATGTCTGTGTATTCTCCCGGCAGTGCGAATCGGGGATCGTGCGGACGCGTCTCGAAATCGTTTTCTTCCAGTAATGCACCCAGGATTGCAAGCAGCCGGTCGAGTGGGAACGTCGCAGGGCCGAGCAATCGCTGCGAAGCCTAGTTGAATGAATAGAAACGAAGAGAAAATGAAAGAGCTCGGAGTCATACCTTGACGACGGTCTGAGCGCCTCCGCCCTTCTTGGGAGAACCTGACTTTCTACGCCTCTTTTTTCGCTCTTCTGCTCCCCGGCCGAACATTCGCAGATCGCTCTTTGGTGGGTTCGTCGACGCCACGAACGCGGCGATTAGGATGAATTTAGACATTCGCGGGAGATGATCTACTTTGATGCTTGAAACCGATCTCACCCTGTTCGCAAGACTATCGCCGTTGGATGTGGCGGACCTTTGACCAGGATCGTAGTCGTTGCTTGCAGCCCAGTCGGTGGCGTTCTGGAGGCGGGGGTAGAGCGTGTCTAAAGCTGCTGTGAAGGTCGGCAAGAAGAACTTGAATAAGCGCAAGCGGCCATCGGTGGTCGGAGGCTCGAGATCAGGGGGATCCGTTCCTTCTTGCTCCGCTTGCCTGACCAATTCCTCGTGTTGAGTGATGACCGGCTTCACGAAGCCCGGCCAACGAGCTGCGGCGACATATTGTAATTCGACGGGATCGTTTGTGTATATCGATACCGTATTGTAAAGCGTCTCCGCGTACTGTTCGTAGAGCGGCTGTAGAGCGGGATGATATGCCACGCGATGAGTATCGGATAGCGTTTTTGATTGGGATGTACGACAGAAGGCAAGTACGAGCCGCTGGAGGATATCTAAAATAGCTCGCTGCTGGAAGAAATCCGATGAATCTGCATTGTACAGTGCTTACCTTGCTTGGCCAGGGGTTCGACATCAACATGATACGGATCAGGTGACGCCCCAAGGGCGGGCCGGATGTCCTCCCAGCTGACAGGCGACAACAGGATGACCGAGACGTTAGTTCGCGACTGTATGAAGACCACGCCAATCATTGATTTCATTCCATAAGCTCGTTCTAGACAGAGACAACTGACCAATTCAGAGAGACGTGATAGAGGAACAATCAATTCCGGGAGAGTGTCAGGAAGTCTCTCGGCTCTCTCAATCAGAATCACCATGGACGGTTCTTGTTGATTTCCAAATGTGACTGCCTTTCCTTTCCCCTTTCCTTTCGAATGATCGGCGGTACGCTCGAGATGAAGCTTACGGAGCCCATGAAGAAAGCTGTCGATGCTGTCGTTGTATCTTTGTGAATCGTCCCCGGGCCATACTTGACAACCGTTTTTCCACGAGAGACTCCACCCAGCGAGAGCGTTGAGGACGGTGTCGTAGAATACACGTGGGGTGACACACTTTACAGCATTGACGTGTGCGAACAGAGCAGGTGGAGCACCGGGAGTGAAAGGAGCGGCGTGAAAGATGGCATCGATGACAGAGGCTGTAATGCGCGTGTTATTCACGTCTGTGACGTATATGAAAGAGGGCATATGTGTGGACACAAGAGCAGCGAGATGCGTGATGAACGAGGTGTAACCGGGATGAGCGTCGGATAGTTTCTGAACGAAAGCTTCTTCTTCATTCATATTTGCAGTGTTTGCGCGAAACCGTTGAACAGATTCTTTGCAGTTGATGTTTCGCTTCAATTTGTGTAAAGCGCCCAGCGTGTCGATCTCTCCATGTTTATTTGTCCCTGTTAGATTCCAAGGTTGCTGGCTAATAAATATGCCCGCTGTTTCCCTCAGAGCCCACCGCGTGTAACCATAGGATATGGGAAAGTTAAACATCGCTCACCACAAGTCCTACCACCCATACAGACGGGACAACATCGAGCGCGTCCGAAAAGACGAAGAGGAAGCTGCTCGTCAAGAAAGGGACCAAGAAGACCGAATCACACTCGCCGATGCAGAAGCTCGGCTGGCGCTGTTGCGTGAGCGCGCGGGGATCGATGGCAAAGGAAAGGCGAGGGCGAATGAGGTTGATGGCACAGGAGTGGGAACAGGGAGCGGCACGGGGATCGGGTCGGGGAAGCATATAAACTTTTTCGAGGATCTGGAGCAGGTGGGCGTCGCTTGCATATCTTGTCGCATTTCTTGTTAAATGTAGTGTTACAGCAGGCGATGGTGACTGCAATTCGTGCGACGAAGAAGACAGCACCCTCGGAAGCTGAGAAAGGCGTTGCTCTGGCGCCGAGTGCCAAAGATCTCAATCCATGGTACTCAGACAAGGCGAGAGACCGCGGTCAGATTGCCGAAGATGAGAAAGACGAGAGACGGTAAGAAGCTCCTCGTTCTAACCAACGTCTCTTGATGTTATCGACAGACAGAAGGATCTTCGCTCTAAATCTATGAATGACCCGCTCACGTCTATAACACAACAACTAGCCTCTCGTTCATCTACACGACGACCACTTCCTTCCAATACCTCACGTTCCAGAGACCACCGTTCTTCTCACCATTCGGACCAGCCTCCAGATGCGCCTCCACTTCCAGCAAAGCAACTCGATCCGAAGACCGCACGCCTGAATCGAGAATCGTCAGAGCGCGAACGTGCACTAGCACTCATCCGCCGGAAACAGCGGGAAATGGCAGGCAGCGAAACCCCAAGCACTGTCCATGGTGACATGGACGAGGGATACGGCGATGTCTACAATAAGCGTGCGGTAGAAGAAGCTCATGCACACAGGGATAGGTGGCGAAGGAAAGGCTGGTGAGGAACCTTGTATCGGTATTTGTGTAGTATGGTGTCGAAACCAACTTGTGCATGAAATACGTGGCTTCGTGACCGACGCCTCGGTCATGCCATGGAAGCTCTGGAGCCGCGATGAGTAATATGCCTGAGGACTCGGAATGGTATCGGGAACAGTGCTTGGTCATTTGTCCATGCCAACGACTGCATAGTTGTTCTATGATGATTACCATATGCAAGTACTATATGAAGTATCGGTTCTTTCCCCGGACATCTGCATACCTGTCTGGTTTTGGTGGCTTGCCATAGACAGCCTCATCCAGTCCTGCACAACGTTGATCATCCGGGATTCGATGCAACGAGCAGAGACTTACTGAGAAGATCCCGATATATGATAGAAACTGTCGGGTCCCACTTGCCCCGCCACATATGTGCGCCGCCCCCAACGGAGGGATCAAGATCATATCTTGCAGTAAACGCCCTTACTGAAAATCCGAGGCGCTGGTCTGTCTCGACAACAGGAACATCTATGGGAGACTTTTGGGGAAGAAGAAGGACGGTGTAGCGGTGATATGGTGTACCCTTTTGGGGGTGTGGTGGAATATATGTGGTATGAGAGTTCACGCCGGAGATCAGTGAAGGCGAGGTCGCCGACAAAGGGATGTTTGGTCTAAAAGTATGGTCATGATTGTCAGATACGCGTGAAAATAATACAGAAACGCACTGCAACCAATGCAAGAAGGACTGGTAAGTGCTATTCGCCTCGTCAGGCACATCTACATCCCGGTGAGCCAATAGACGATGTCAAAAGTCGATACGCACTCACCTGGATCCACCATGATCAAAGTATATAGCCGCTCGTCCGTGTGAAATACGTCTTTGTGGAGTTTTGGTGGGTTCATAGTCTGCGTTCTGTCAGGAAAAGCGGTAGCGTCAAAAGAACCAGAAAACTGACCTGCTCCGGAAGCAGATAAACACCTGGTTCCACAAATCTGTACTTTGATGTCTCCTCGATTTGGTGGGCTGGGAAGGACACTCGGAGGTCCAAGGACGGATGGAGGTCGGGAACTACGTCAGGTACAACATGCATTTGATGAATGCGTTCCATCTGAGGGAATATAGTCAGGTGCGAGTGGGCAGGTGAAGATTCGCTGGCGTACCAAGAGGTCCAGCGCGCCCTCTTTCCTCCAGCGTTGTTCGATAATATGCCTATCGACCGCTTTTGACATGTCCGCTAGAGCCACGGGTCGTAGAATCAGTACCAGTGCTGCGACCGATATTTGTTCACGCACCCATTCCGTTCGCACACTTCCACTGAACCTCGGGGAAGTTTACCTGGCTTTGAATCTTCAGGTGCGCAATTTTTTCCTGTATCCGCTGGATAGTCATCAGGTCCGACTCGGGCGCCTGCTTGGCGGCGTCCAGCGAAGCTTGAACGTGTTGAATGTCGAGTTTCAGCGACTGTGAGTCCTCCTTGATGTACTTTAAAGCTTCGTCGAAGGCAGGAAGCACCCCGTACGCAAGAGGCCTCTGCCATTCTCGCGGCTTCTTGAGCGAAATGTCTGGTCGACGCGTCTTGAGTAGACGAATCCGGCGTTTGTTGGTAACCACATCTTGGCCAACTGGCGTGGTCGTCGCTGAAGGAGTGGTCGATGTGGTGCTGACCAGTCGGATCGAGCCTCGCCTCGTTAGTGCGAACATGACGGTGCGGAATGTAGCCGTGTAAACGACTGGTCCTAGTGACCAGTCACGCCTATGACGGATTAGGAAGGCGCGATCCCCAGATCCGTCGATGAGACCTGGAGAACATGTTCTGAGCTTTGAACATAGAGATCAGAGAGCAAAAAGCGCGCAAGACACAGAAGCCACATCATCTTTGGCAGTCACAAGGAGACAATAGTGCAATACGACACAATGTCGGCGTGCAGCGAACCCTGGCACACGCCCAAATGTGTACACACTCAATAAGTTAAGGGGATCCAAGACACGGCACCACAGCTGCGGTGATGGAAATACACGCTACGATGCTACAGGTCGAGAAGTGATATCTCTCCTACTCCCCCCCTCGTCTCCTCCCTCCCCAACGCCCCCCCCCCCTCCGCCCCCCCCCCCCCCCCCCCCTCCCCCTCCCCCCCCCCCCCCCCCTCCCCCTCCCTCCCTCCCTCTCCTCGTTCCCCTCTTCGTCATCCTCTTCACTCTCACTGAGGCTTCTAGCAATATGGGTAAGTACACCGATAATATCCTCAGTGATGTCCTCTTTTGGCACTACTGGGACGCCGAAAAATGAAAGCGCTTTCGTTCCTTGAAGGGACTTCGAGTGCCAATAGGCACCTTTCTCTCCTGCCAAGCTGCGCATGACGTTGATTGCTGTCACTGCGAACCGATAACAGTTTCGCCTGTTGGGGTTTGTAAATCGGACAGATATGCATAGATATGCAATCTGTCACCGAAAGGGCGTGTATTTCTCTGTTTGAACCCGTGATGTGAAGTAGAGTGCACGGATCGCATTGGCAAACGAAAGGTGCTTGGGGGGAATCCATACAGTCATCCACCGCCATTTGCGTTTCCACCGTCATTTGCGTCACACTCAAAAATTGAGATGTTCTTCATTCTGACTTCACACAATTACTGTCTGAGTATTAGGACATGCTACTATAGACC
>JBBPLT010000233.1:0-40098 GCA_038089955.1 Strobilomyces dryophilus
AAGTTCCAGAGGCGTTGTAGTATGCCTGGAGGTTCCAAGGGTAATCTCCTACTCTTATGGCGAAGAGGGAGAGATGAGAGCTAGTTCTTTTGTTACGCTGGTTGCATAGTAACCTAGCAGCGCTCACTCAAAGTAGAGCGGAGTCTTATAGATGAAGCCGAGGTACGTTCTGCGGACCGAGGCGAAGAGGTTTCTCCCTAATAACTTTCTAGTAAAGGCTAGGGTCAAGGGTTCGATAGCGTCTGCTGGATTGAACTGTCTCACGCGAGGGATGCGTGAAGAAGTGGACTAGATTACTAGGCTTGGTAGGCATAGAACTAGCTAGGGAACATGGGAGAAAGTACCCGACTTATATACTGGTGAAGGCACAGGGTGGGAACCTTCAAGGTTGAGGGTTCTACTAAATGGGGTGTGGGTGTCCGTGGCCAAAAGGAGACAAAAGGATCAAAGGAAGCAGATTATGGGAAATGGAACGGCAAGTCTGGAACTCCGTGTGGAAGTGACAGAAACGGAGTCAGTAGAAGTACAAGAAGAGAAGAGTCCGGCGCAGCTTTGCTGCGGTGTTCCGCATGGAAGGGTAGAGGGTTTCTAGACATCCTTCTTGGGTATCTTGGGTAACCTGTGTGCCAAGCGTGGCGGGATGGGGACAGAGGAGCTAGAAGTCTCCATGGGATCATTGCCGTTAAGGAAGGAGAGGTCGGGGACGAGAGTTGTGGAGTCGGTGACAGGAGGAAAAGAAAGGATGGGGCCGTCCTCTCGTGTGACTGTAACACAGAGCTGACAGTCCATCGAGAGTCAGAGGATTTGGGGGCAGTCATGTGAGCAGAAGCCATAGGATCAGAAAGGAGAGTGGAGAGGATATCTGCATGGAGGGTTTCCAGGTCGAATACTACACTTGCCTGGAGCACTGGAGCAGCAAGATAAGTAGCACGTAGGGATGATGCGAGCTGTTCCTGGGTGAAAACAGGGTGAAAATTGTGTGGATTGATGCAAGTGTAGCCCTTATCCCCTTCTTTGGGATAGATGTCCCAGCGTCTAGTCAGGGCATCGGGCTTCATGCCAAGGCATCTGGGGCAGAACTGGATGACAAGGTGGAACTAGCAGAGGAACTCCAACCAGTGGGCTTGCCACCAGGCCAGAATTTTGGAGGTAGTGAAATACTCCAGGTTCTTGTGGTCGGTGACAATGTTGATTGAAGTTGCAGAGCCCTCAAGGTAATGCCGCCAGGCCTAGAAGGACTTGTGAATGGTGAGCAGTTCCTTGTCATGAGTGTCGTAGTTGAGCTCAGGGGCGGACAAGGTATGGGAGAAAAAGGCGACCAGGCGGAGTTCTCCATCGGAACATGTGATGGAAAGAATTCCGGCAATAGTGTAGTCAGAGGCATCTATCTCAACTAAGAGTGGAGCATCCGGAACCCAATGGGTCAAAACTGGAGCGGAGACGAAGGCTTCCTTGAGGTGATGGAAAGTGGAATGATAGTCATTGGTGAAGCTCCAAGGAGCATCTTTGCAAGTGAGGCGGGTTAAAGGAATGACGATGTCAGAGTAATTGTGAATGAAACGCTGGTAGAAGTTGGCGAAGCCGAGGAAGTCTGGAGGAAGAAAGACAGTAACCAAGGTACCCGGTAGAGGTGGCATGGAATTCACACTTCTCGGGTTTGGCATAAAGTCCGTGTTTGCGGAGTCTGCAGAGTACTTCACAGATGTGCTCCCTGTGGGAGGCCTTGTCCTCGGAGTAAATGAGAATGTCATCAAGGTAGACGATGATGCAAACATCTAGAAGGTCGGCGAAGATGGTGTTGACAAACTGCTGAAATGCCACAGGGGTGTTTGTTAGACTGAATGGCATAACAAGCCATTCATAGGAGCTGTAGTGCATTTGGAATGAGGTCTTCCATTCATCGCCCTTGGCAATGCGGACTAGGTGGTATGCATGCTGGAGGTCGATTTTGGTATAGATCTTTGTGTGGCTCAGAGCGTCTAAGAGGTCGGAAATGCAGGGAAGCGGATAGTGGTCTTTCTTCATGATCTTGTTGAGTCCTTGGAAGTCGACACAAAGGTGGAGGGAACCATCCTTCTTGTGGACAAAGAGAACCAGAGCAGCATGAGCAGAGGAGGATGCACAGATGAATCCGTTGGTGAGGTGCTCGTTGAGGAATGTCTGGAGGGACCCAAGTTCGGATGTAGAGAGGGAGTAGGTGGTGCCTAGGGGAGGAGAGGTTCCTTCCTCTAAGTCAATCTTGAGATCATGTTTGTGATGCAGAGCGAGCTGTGAAGCTTTGCTCTTGCTAAAAACATCGGCGAAGTCATGGTATTCCAGGGGAATCCCAGAGAGATCAACAGGCTCAGAGGTGGTGGAAGCAGAGCAGAGTTCGCTCTCCTTTAGGATGGAGTTGGAGACTGAATTGTTCGGAACCTTCCAGGCAACAGGCCAGAGCAAAAGCAGTGGCACTGATAATCATGATGGGTGGAGCCAAGTGTTTAGAAAAACGTAGTGATTCGGATGGCGGAGGTGCAACCAGAGGAGGTGACTCCAAAGGCGGTGGAAATGAGCTTGG
This sequence comes from Strobilomyces dryophilus, assembly GCA_038089955.1. Lineage (NCBI taxonomy): Eukaryota > Fungi > Basidiomycota > Agaricomycetes > Boletales > Boletaceae > Strobilomyces > Strobilomyces dryophilus. The sequence goes on from JBBPLT010000233.1 coordinate 2,558, forward strand.
AGTTGCTGGCATGGAGTGTTCAAGTGAGTGGAACGAGATACTGTTCGAAACCCAGTCAATCAATGGATTGTGTTGGGTGAGCCAGTTGTGTTATAGGACAAGAGAACAAGAGGTGTCCAGCAGAGTGACATAGAGAGTTGTTGGAGTGATATCACCAGTTTGGAAACAGATAAAAAGGTCGAGGGCTTGGGTGATCGTGGAGTTTGAAGTTCCATCGAAGAGATGGAGTTGCAATGGAGGGACGGAGTAGCAGGGAATGTCGTGTTTATTAACAAAGTCTTTATCTATGAAACAATTGGAGGATCCTGAGTCTACAAGCGCGGGGAAAGCAAAACTGTCATGGGATACAATAGTGATGGTGGGCATAAGGGATTTGGGGTCGGAAAGAGCGGACATGTTGAGATGGATCTCCTTAGGTGCACAAGTGGGTTCAACATGACCTCCAGTTTGTGCAGAATCTTGGAGGTCACAGACTATTTTTTTGTTTTCGAGGAAACTTCTGGTTTGGTTTCCAGAGTTGCTGTGGTAGCAACACAGCCTTTTGCTGCCTGGGAGGAAGACTTCGGGCAGTCCTTAGCCATATGTCCTTCAAGGCCGCAGAACATGCAGAGCTTGAGGTCAAAGTGGCATTTGTGTTCGTTGGTAGTTAACCGACCATCTTTACCGAGCTTCGACGTTAAGTTGGACTTGGGGGTGGAGGTATTGACAGCTTTCCCCTTGGACTCTTTTGAGTCTTTGGAGCCACTAGAGTTGGAAGTGGAGGTTGACATGGAAGTGGAGGGCCTGTCGGACGACTTTGAGGATGATGGGGGGTTAGGTTTTGCTTGCCTGCTAATCTCAGACTTGCGCTCCCAGTAGCACATGTTGATAGCTTGGGTGAGGTTGCAGAGCTCAGAGAGGGTAGGCAGTTTTCCGACATGGGAGATTTCATCTTTGACATGGTTGGGAAGGCTATTATAGAAGTGGTGCTGGAGGGTGCCTTCTCCGTAACCTTGGACTTGTGAAGCAATCCTATTAAACTCCACAACATATTTGTTGATTTGTTGCCCATCCTTCATCGACAGGTGGTCAAGTTGATGTTCCACATCACCAACGGGGTCATGTGGACCAAAGTTGGTTTTGAGCTCAGTGATGAACTCCTTGAAGTCATCCATTCAGATAGGATGGTGTGTGGGATCTTCCATCTGGAGTAGGTCCAGTTTGAACCATTCCAGCACGATGCCCTTCAGGTATGACTGCGCGAAGGTGACTTTGGCGCGGTCGGAGCTGAATGCCTTTGGGCAGTCTTGGAAGTTAAGTTCGCATTGGACCAAGAAGACCCAGAGTTTGCAGGAATCAGTCCTATCAAACTGGTCCAGTTCTTGGACCTTGGTGTGAGGCGTGGATTCAGTGGGGACCTGATGAGAGGAGCAAGCAAGACTACTAATAGCACTTGTGAGTTGAGCAAGTGTGTCCTGGGGAATCTGCTCGTTGTCTTCATCATTGGAGCCAGAGTGGTTGAACAGCAGACTGTAGGGATCATTGTCAGAGTCATCTCCGGATGAGCCTGGGTCGCTAGGAGGGTTATTGGGTGGGTTGTTGTCGTTTGGGGGGGTGCGGGAATGTCACTCCTGAGCAGGGGTGCTTGGCTGAGTGGTGTTAGAGGTAGAGTTGTCCTCAGAGTCTCCAGGGAGCTCGACAATGTGCATGCCTGGAGTAGGGGACTATGGGGGTGGGCGTGCTTGGGAGGCGGATGTCGGGGTACGACAAGCAGAGAAACTTCAGAATTGGTCGACGAGGGCGGGGTCTTGACGATTGCTTCCTAAAGCACTGAGGGGGTTGAATCTGGTAGGCAGATTAATGAGGGCATGAGCTTGCCTAGTAGTACAGGTGTTGGTGTTCATGCTGTCAGAAAGACTTGACAAGATGGGAGTTCAAATATACTATCAGAGTCCGAGTCAACTCCAGACGAAACTCCTTGAGGGCAGAGTTTCGACTTTGTCAGACGGGACTTGGCTTCAGTGACTTGGGTTGGAGCACTGCACCCTTGTCTAAGTCTTGTCCCAGAATTTCAGGAAGGGCTGGAGTTTGACTTAACGTCATCAATGACGAAGTCGAGTAGGTCAGAGGAGAGTTGAAGACTCAAGTGGAAGTCAGAGGGAGTTGGATCTATTCAATATCTGAACTGAGGTCTATAGAGTAATGTACGAGACTTTATATACTAAGAGGGTATATAGCTATAAGTCCGGAACAGGAACGAGGAATGGACATGAGTAAGATGGAAGTCGGGATAAGCAGAATGCCGGAGCAGTGCAGCACTGGCATGGAACTTGCTAAGATGCAGAACTAAGACTAAAAGGAATACAAGAGTGAACATAAGAGGACAAGGAAAAGATACCAATAGTGGAACCAAAGTCCAGGAGTGCAGGATAGCCTCTAGCACGAGAAAGCAGCGGAGTTCGTGCGTTCTTGCTGTGGAGTGAAGTCCGCATAAGTGGAGTTTGACTTAGCATTTGTATGGGATATGACAGGAATGGCATGTCCAGAATTCCATGTGAAAAAAGGGAAATGGAACTCAGTAGAATTACAATAATGTGAGTCACAGTTGCGAGGGGAAAACAAAAAAAGAAACAGAAGAAACCAACACTGGCATACCCTTGACATTTCTATTGGTTCCATATTTTTAGAAACTGGGCATATTCCAGACAGAAGAACACATGCTCCTTGAAAGAGATTGTAGCACCAGCAGTCACATGCTGTGAAAAAACCCCAACAAATCAAGAAAACCCCTAAGGAGTTAGTTTCAAAGCAATACCATAAATATCTAAAAGTATTCTTGAAAAAGGAGTCAGAGCAAATACCCACCAGAAAGCCCTAGGATCACACCATCGAGCTCAAAGAATTGTTTAAGCCAAGAAAGAACTGCATCAATACCCTCTCTATTCAAGAACAAGAGAAAGTCACTGCATTTTTAGATAATTAGCTTAAGAAAGGCTACATTCGCCCCTCCAAGTCCCCTAAACAAGTCCTGTGTTCTTCATGCTGAAGAAAGATGGCTGGAAGTGGATGATATAGGATTACCGCTATCTAAACAAATATATGGTTAAAAACAATTATCCACTGCCCTTGATTATGCAGCTTGTCAATAAGCTCAAAGGAGCTAAATTATTCACAAAAATGGATCTCCAATGGGAATACAACAACATTCACATTAAGGAAGGCAATGAGTGGAAAGCCACTTTTGTTTGCTTCCATGGATTATTTGAACCCCTTGTTATGTACTTTAGGCTATGTAACTCTCCCACTATGTTCCAAGCAATGATGAATGAACTCTTTGGTGACATGGACAACATTGTCATGGTCTACATTGACAATCTCACAATCTTTACAAAAACAAATGACTTAGAAGAATATAACAAAATCATGATCAAGGTGCTACACCACCTTGAAGAAAATGACTTATTTGTAAAACCAGAAAAGTGTACCTTTCACACCACAGAAGTGAACTTCCTTGGCATAATTGTGGAAAGAGACAGTATCAAAATGGACAATGAAAAGGTGACTGCCATCATGGTATATAATAGTGATCTTCTCTATGAGGATTGCAAGTGTGGGTCTGTGGGCATGATAGGCTCGACCCAAAGGGGGTCTGAGATTATTTGCTGACATCTGAGAGGCTCTGGGATGGACCAATGCTTGATCTGAAGGTACAGGAGAGTAGAGTCTGAAAGTCCAAAGGTGTGGACTTGGTCAAGAAGATCTGGGAAGCATTGAGGATCAAGGAAGAGAGGTCTGTAGGTGATCTAGAGGGTTTTTGGGTGGTCTGACAGGTGGGAAAAGCACAGATGAAAGGTAGATACATGTGTAAATACTTGAAACCAGCTTAAAAGGGTTAGAATATATGCTGGGCTTTGTAAGTAAGGTATGAAAACCCTAAATAGATTGGTCTGAGTGTAAAGTAAGTAGACCAAGATCATTGTACAAGATCAACATATGGTCCAGACCATGGGAAAAAGACATTGGTCAACTGGTCTTGTAGTCCACTGGCCCCAAGTGTCATAGAGATGGACTGGTGGCATGTCCGGAGTGTCTGTGTTAGACCAATGTGTAGTCTGGACCATGGGAAAGTCAGTCTGGACTATCAGACTATGAGTGTGTGATGGTTTTTGGGCTCAGGAGTGGGATAGTGGTTATTGGATGAAGTCCAGAAGGTGGGCTGATGATGGAATGTACATGTAGAGTGAGTACAAGCTCTACACCCAAGGGGGACTTTAGATACTGACTGTTCCCAGTCAGTGAGTGACTGGTGAGAATAGATGGTTGCCATGTAATGTGGAATAGATGAAGCAACAACAATGGGAGCAGCAGTAGAATAGATGATGTGTGCTCAAGTGGATAGGATGAGTCTGAGATGTGATATGGTTCAAAAACAGGGGGTCCAGTGGCTGTGCTAGTCCAGACATAGGTAGTCTGGTCGGTCATACAGTCTATAGTGGTGGTATTGTAAGTAAAGAAAAAGAAAAAAGGAACAGATGCAGATGAGGGGGTGAGAGTCCAACTTGACTTGACTTCCTTGGGCCTTTTTTATTGTCTATTTCAGTTGTCAAACCCTAAGGTGTGAGAGTCTAGGCTCAGCTTGGCTTCATTGGTCATCCTTCAATGTCTATGCCTACATTGTTTCTATCAGAGTCCAGGTCAACTCCAAACAAAACTCCTTGAGGGCGGAGTTTCAGCTTGTCTAACAGAACTTGGCTTTAGCGACTTGGATTGGAGTGCTGTGCCCTTGTCTAAGTCTTGTCCCGGAATTTCAGGAGTGGGCAGAGTATCACTTAACATTGTCAATGACAAAGTTGAGTAGATTCGGAGTAGAGTCAAAGACTCAAGCAGAAGTCAGAGAGAGTTGAATCTATTTGATATTCAAACTGAGGTCTATAGTGTAATATACAAGACTTTATATATACTAAGAGTGTACATAGCTATAAGTCTGGAATGGGAACAGGGAATGGACATGAGTAAGATGGAAGTTGAAAACAGCAGAATGCTGGAGCAGTGCAGCACTGGTATGGAACTTACTAGGAAGTGGAACTAAGACTAAAAGGAATACAAGAGTGAACATAAGAGGACTAGGAGAAGGTACTGATAGCAGAACCAAAGTCCAGGAGTGTGGGATGGTCTCGAGTGTGAGATAGCAGTGAAGTTCATGAGTTCTTGTTGTGGAATGAAGTCCACATAAGCAGAGTTTGACTTAGCATTTGTATGGGATATGACAGTTCCCTTGAATAGGTTCAGTGTAATGAAAAGAAAAGAAAAGGTGCTGGCATCACAGCAATATGAAATCTGAAATCAAGTGGTGATGAGCAACATATGGTCCCAAAATAGTCCAAAGTGAGTGAAAAACATGGTCCAACTGCAGTAAAGTGGACTGAGATGGATGGTAGGTGTGGCAATCTATGATATAGGTAGTGGTCTATGAAGAGATGGTTTGTTTAGATTTTTATTTCAGTCTTTTTCTTATTTTTTGGTCACTGGATGAATGCCTGGGTGGAAACCAAATTTGCTGGTACTAATCCTAGGGAAAAAGGTACATAGCATTGGTTTTGGGCCTATTTCAGGCCTGAAAATGTGGTTGAAGTATCTAAAAAAAGGCAAAAATTAAACCAAGGTGAGAGAGTGAGGCCTCCCAGGTTGGTTAGCCAATGGACTCCTGGCCATTTATGTGCGCAGAAAGGATGGTGGTTAGGTATATTGACATGAAATGAGTGCAAAACAAACTGCAACAAGAGCCTGGTAAATAGACTCAAGTGCCAGTGAAGAAAGAATGTTGTCTAAAAAGGAGCAGGAATGAATGTGGGACAACACAGACCCAAAATGAGGCAGCCTGTGCACAGTCAGTGGTACATAGATGAATGAAAAATAAAATAAATGGACTGCAGAATACATCCATGATGGATGGTCCACAGACCCATGGTTGGTCGAAAGAACTGATGGCAATAGTACTGTTGGTGAGGTGGATGCAATGGTCATCAGCAAGGTATGTGACAAGCCTGATACAACCATTTGTAGTGCCATAATGGGATGAGAAAAGATGTTAGCTTGATCTGGAAGAATCAAGCCATTTGTAGTGTTGGTCATGGCATATAGTGCAGGTGCAACAGCATGGTTTGAATGATGGTGCAGTCATACACATCAGGCCTGACAGACAGGATAGGCCTGGGGTGCTGGGTCGAAAAATGATGGGGCCTTAGTCATAGAGGACCAAGCTGTGCATAAGAACAGATGCAGCATGTGAAGTGCCTTATATGGACATTGTTGGAATGGCAGTGTAAAACACTAAGCAGATGTAGAATAACACCTGGAAATAGATGTGAGGGGTCTTGGAAGTGATAGACTCAACCCAATAGGGGGCCTGACTCATTTACTAAAGTCCTGGGAGCTGGGAAATGGACCGATGCTTGGTTCAAAGGCACAGGAAACCAGAGTTTGAAAATCCGGATGTGTGGACTATGCTGAAGAGGTCAAGGATGAAGGGAGGAGTGTTCTCAGGTGGTTTTCAGGCAGTCTAAGAGGTCTAAAAAGTGGTGGTAGAATGGTAGTAGAAGGGAACTAAGGGGAGATGGGGAGATACATGTGTAAATACACCAAAGACCTTATGTAGATGTCTAACATGCTATCAGATACATAGGGGACATTTGATCAGACTGTGGGAAAAAGCCTCAGCTCTGTCAGACTATTAGACCAAGAGCATCTGTCTTCTAGTGGTTGGACTGAAGGTAGTCCAGACCGTGGGAAAATGCATCAGTCTATTGGACTGTTGGCCCAAGGTGTTGGACATGGGCTGAGAATGATCAGACAGTGGGAAAAAAGTGTTTGTCCATTGATTTCTATGTCATAGAAGGCTTGGGGATGGTCTGGTGGTTGTCAGGCAAGGCCTGAAAGGTGGGGAAATGGATGGATACCACTATAGAGCGCTCTAGAGCTCTACACCAATTGCAGATAAAGAGCTGTTAAGTGTTATTCAGTTCCTAGAACAATGGAGACACTATTTAGAAAGTGCTAACCACCAATTTGAAATATGGAATGACCATGCAAATCTGCAATGATTCATGAAAAGACAAGATCTTAACTATTGGCAAGCCTAATGGGCCCAATATTTATCCTGCTTCAATGCCCTGTGGTGCCACAAGCCTGGCTCCACTATAACCCATATAGATGCTTGCTGTGTTGATCATGTACAAGGCATAGATGATGACAACAAAGGTATAATTGTCATCTTCCCAGATAATATTGGCATAGTATGCATTGTGGATGATGGGGATCACATAAAAACAAAAATATTTTCATCTACCTGCTAACTCCTAGAATGGAAAATTCAAGATCTGATGAAGAAACATGCTGTCTTTGAAGAACAAGACAGCATGCTTTACAAGGGAAGACAGTATCTTTATGTACCAAAAGAAGTTTTACTCTAGATAGAAGTCATCCAGAAATACCATGACACCCCTGCTGCCAGACACCCCAGCTATGAGAAAACACTCGAGCTAGTCTCATGTCACTACTTTTGGCCTGGAATGGCTGCACAAGTAAAAGACTATATTGCTAAATGTGATGCATGTCAACACTTCAAGGGTCAGACATAGGTGCTAGCCTGTTACAATTGTGTCATAATAGCAAGCTCTGTGAGCTTATCAAGGTGTAGATCACAAGATCTGGCTGCAGGATCAGCTTATCAAGTCCTTGGTCAAGCTCAGGTCTTGATCTTTTTCCTCAAGAATGCTATGCATTCTTATCTTATCTTATCATGGTGCGGCTATGCTCCACCTTATCTTATCTCTTATCAGTGGCAGTGCCACAGCTATCTCCTTGATTGTTGTCACTTATTCCATCACTCTTCTGGAGCCTTTGGCAGCAAACTCCTAGAAGTGCCAGCAATGCCACCACACCCTCACCTCTAGAGAGGCTAGACCTCCAATCTAGACTCCAACAACTCATGGTCACCAGCCACAGCCTTACCCTCTGTCCATGACATCATCACCCTCTTTCTTATCTATTAGGGCTATGCTCTTCTAGACCCTTATCTATGGAAGCCTGGCAGCTTCTATTCCTATGCCTAGTAGGCTGCTCCTCCTCTTCCATCTCACAGAAGCACTAGCTTGCTTCTCATGCTTCTCTTCTGTGATACCTGAAACACTGGTATGTTTCACATTATATCTTCTATTCTGCCACCTCCTTAATGGTGATGGCATCACCTTATGTTATGGAAGCATGCACTGGTTTACATGTGGACTCCTCATGTCCTATTTATCCTTCTATGGTACATTTCTATGCAGGGTATAGGATATGGACTTCTTTCCTTTAACTGGTCTTGCATCTATAGATCAGAGCACCACATGTACATATATAGGTTGTGTGTATATAAGCCAAGGTGCTTGCACTGAATGTCCTCCAGTCAAGTTCACTTAGGTCTGGACCTCCCTAAGCCTGCCCAGCCTTGATTCCAACACTACTCCCTCTTCCTTGACTCCTTGGTGTTGGTTATTGTTGACAAGGGGTAATTTAAAACCTTGATTGGTTTGGGGTTATATTACCTTGCTACTCCAGCAGTGCAACAATTCTCCTCTAAAATTACAGCTATCCTGGATCAGGTTAAAGCCAACCTAGCAGCAGCCCAGGATCATATGAAGCATAATGCCAATTGGCATTGGTCCAATCCCTCTCCTTACATAGTCAGCCAACAGGTGTGGTTGTCCACAGAAAACCTCCAGCTCACATGAGCCTCCTGCAAGCTATTTGAGCAATGGCTTGGCCCTTACAAGATCACCTGATTGGCTGGTTGTTACACTGGTGGATAGTAATCTAGCAGTGCTCACTCAAAGTAGAGTGAAGTCTTATAGACAAAGTGAAGAATGCTTTTAGGATCAGTTAGACTTGTAAGGCAAGTCTCTTAGTAGCAATGGCTAGACAAAGGGCTAGGGGTTCAACAGTAGCAGCTGGATTGAAGATCTCATGCCAGGGGATGTGTGGAAGATGGACTAGATTACTATATGGATAATGAGTAGAACTAGCTAGGGAACATCAAGGAGAGTGTCTGACTTATATACTGGGGAAGTGGCAAGGGGTGGGAACTCTCTGGGTAGAGAGTTCTACTAAGTATGGTCTCGGGTGTCTGTTGTCAAGGGAAGCAAAGAATCAAAGGAAGAAGATATCAAGGGTTACTGTGGCATCAGGCAGTGGGTGTGGTAACTAGGGGAACAAGGATCAAAGAAAGAGGAACATGGAAGGTGGAACAGTGTGCCTGGAACTCTGTGTGGAGGTGTTGAAAACAGAGATCGGTAGAAGTACAAGAGTAGAAAAGGAAAAGGAAGATGTTGGCATACTGAAAGGGATGTGGGCTCTGCGCGGAAGGAGGCATTGATCACTTAGGCATCTCCCTTAGATTTCTTGGACAACCAGCACATTAGGAATGGAGGGGCAGCAGGGGTGAAACTGGTCTCAGCCTCCATAGAGTTATCAGGAGGGGGAGGAAAAGATAGAATAGAGCTATCTCCTTGTATGACTGTAATACTGGTCCCAATGTGGTTGAATTGCTCTCTCTATACTCAATGCACATTCACCCTATGGTCAACGTGTCCTGCATTAAGCCTTATTTGGAATGTCTGGATGAACAACCAGTTACCTGGCCTGGACTGGTTGGTTATTGCACCAAGGACTGCAAAATAATAAATAGGAAGTTGACTATGTTGTTGACTCCTGCTATAAAAATCAATGCCTAGAGTATTTGGTTTATTGGAAAGGGTATGATGACACTGACCATACCTGGGAATCCTAGGAGCATCTGTCACATGTCAAGGATGTGGTTGTCAATTTTCACCATGCTTACCTGGTGGCCCCTCATGTCCTCTCTATCAGCCCTGAATTCCTTCTCCTTTTCTCCAAACAGCTGGACTTCTTGACAGAGTTTTCCCTTGCTCAAACTCCCTTTAATTGCCTGGAAGTCAATCTTTAGAAAGGGGGTAGTGTTATGAGTTATGATTGCTGCCCTTCTACTAAAAGTACAATAGACTTAGAACCTTTTTCTTTTTCCCTTATCTTATCTTTCCTCTTAATCTAATCTCTTTATCTTATCATTAGGATCAATAGCCTTAACCTTGCCCTCTGATCTCTACATCATTATTATGTTTCACCCTTTGACTTCTACTCATGCTGGACACACATTCTTGCCACAGCCTTATGCCATGCATGCTTCCATCATGCTTCTCTCCCAATCTCCCACTGCTACATGGCTGTGGTATGCTTCTCTTCTTTGATGCACCATGACACATGTTTTATCCCTTAATATGTGTCTCATCCATACTTCTACACCCAGGACTCAGAGTATGGACTATTATAAATGAAATACCTTATGTAAATTTATGTACCCTTTGAATATATAAACCCAGCAGACAATGACTGGCATTCCCAGTCTAGTTCACTTGGGTATCCTTCTCTCTAAGGTCCTAGTCTAGATTCCAAAGACTTTATCCTCCTCCTCCAAAGAGTACTGGTTGACAAGTGGTAACTTGAGGACTATCTTGGTCTTAGGGTTGTATTACTAGACTGGCAATTGACAATTGGTAGAATTATTGTGAAAAAAAATCCTGAATAAGTTTGATAATATCAATTAATACTCTTGGATAGACTCCCAGTTTGTGTTGATCTAGATTCTTATGGTCAAGTTCCAATTTATTAAGAAGTTGAAGCTAAAAAATATGGATGAAAGAAGGACACTAACAAAGAACATGTGCCTTGGCAATTTCATCTTTCAATATAATAAGCATTTCATAATAATTTACAACAAGCAATTGATTTGACTCCACCTTGCTGGATTCACTAGAAAGTTCTAGAGTCTTAGTCTGAGTTAATGGAGTGACCATTATCAGTAGATGAGTGAAAATAATCTAAGAGCTTGAGAAATTTTAGGCATGCTTAGATATACTAGTAGCTAGTAGCTTGCAACTTCCCAACACTGGCTCATGAGAACAATATATTCTCACTTCTGCCTCTATCCAAATTAATAATACTATGCTCCATTCATGCCTTCTTATAGCCCCACCATCATCCAATATCCTCTAACATTGATTACACCACTCGTGTCTTCTTCTACCCCATATCATGCACCTTCTTTTTTTACCTATTCATTATATAATAAGCCCTAGGCTGTGACTTATTGAGCAATGTAGGATTACATGTGACTAGCTAATGCTAAGTCAGAGCTTAAAATATAACAATTATTTAGTATTTAATAAGCAAAATGTTTTGTGTTCATTACATGTTTGACAACCACTATAGATTGTTGTATGCATCAAATTGTTCTTGTTCTCTTTTTTATTCTAGTTGTCTCAGGTGGAGAAGTGATCAAGCAATAGTACATGGTTAGAGAATAGTAATTACTTAGACATAATATTATCAAAGATATAGTTATCTAGTAGAAGCAAGTGTGTTGAATATGGGCAAGAAAGTATGTTGTGTCCATGTATAATGAATATGATACTGTTGTAATGCTATGAATGATTAAGCTAGATTTGTACAGCCACTAGGTATGTAGCACTTTCCCAAGTATTATAGATCTTCCACAAAAGTTTTTGAATATAGTTGTATAAGAAGAAGTTGTTCTACTGCCTATTCATCAACTCCAAAATATCCTCCAGTGGCATTTACTATCCTGGATAACCAGGATTAACATAGCTATTTATAGAATAAAGTGATGTATAGTCCATACAAAATCCTAATTATAGATCTGGCTATTACTTTAATTAACCATAATTGGCAATATTCCAATGTGTTGGATATGATTGTTACATCAGAGCCAGTGCCACCTTAACTTTTTATGCTCTTGTCTTTCTCCTTGAGTCCACCACAAATACAGAGTCATATTTTGATTACTTCAAGTATAACTCTATCATCAACTGATTTATTCAAATCTCTAGTACATTCTCCATACTCTTTGAGTCCAACATCGTTATTATCATCATCTCTTAATTTCACATCTCTTCATGGTGATACAAGCTATATCTTTACTATTAGCTAAGGTTCAAACAAGTCAAAATTGTGGTAGCCTATTCTCCATATGCCAGTAACCAGGTCAACTACATTTTTCATGTCTCCAATACATAGGCATTAGTTAATATTATTATTGCTTGCTTATTGTCCACCATTACATCATTGTTTCAATTTTATTCATTCATTGTAATGAACCATGTTTCAGCCAACACATTATTCTTGGTTTATCTATTACTAACTTGAACTACAATTGATTTTCCAAATCCTATTTTTGACTTCTAGAAATAGATTACAATATATACTTTTCTTGCATATGATAAATACTATGTATGCTCACAGATATACCATATGCTGTCCATCTACAATATGGATAAAGGATAGGATCTCAATGTATAATGTCAAAATATTGTAATTGATTGTTTATGTATTTTTGAAGCCAAGGGAACATGCAAAATGTTGTTCAAACACTCATTGAAGTAATGTTAATTAAGGATGTCTGCTGATATCACTAAATGTGAATGTGTTGACAACAGATCAGATCCAAGTGCATACAGTGGAAAATGGCATCTGAAAGATATGATGGACAGCCCAGCATATGACATAAAGATTCCACAGTAAAAGTACATGAAGCAGATTAAAAAGTCACAAGGACTCAGCACACTTATTTGCAAAGAATGGATTACAAAGAGGATGTTGCCCATGAAAGTTTTGTAGATCTTTTGCTACCTTCAGGTTTTATATATGCCAGGCCTGGTTGTCTTACTTTTACAAATTATGATTATTGTCATCTAAGTAATCTAGGATCAAGAGAAGAGGGATAAAGGACAGCATACACAACTTGTTTGATTCAATTATATCAGAACTATTCAAATCCAAAATTTTGCTTTTCTATAGTACATTTTCTTGTTGATCTGTTGAGCACTATGCAAGAGATTGATTGCATGCATCTCCAATTGACCATGTTGCCCTTATTTATCTATCTTGGCATTCTTGATGTAATAATGGATGATTTTAACCTCAAGCAAAACAAGGTCATTTTTCTTAAGGTCAACAAGTAATAGGGTTTCCATATCTGATTTTATCTTTAAAACATCCCAAGCATCATACATGGCAGAAAAGGGGGCTACAAAGATATTTAGAATCACCATTGAAATATATCCAAGTACTTATAGGCTTATTTTCACCTTTAGCTATCTGTCACTTAATTGCTTGGATTGCAGTTATGCCATTTTCTATTGAAGCTTGTAATATATTTCAGCAAGTGTGCAAAGTAGTAATTGGCAATATCAATCACCTTTGAAACATGGAATTGATAGCCCTGCAAGCAACCACATTATTTAGATTTGTAAGTTGTCAGAAAGAGACATGACAATGATAGATGCTTGTCTCTCTGGAAATCTATCTTTCACAAACCAGGTAGAAACTATGTGTTTTATAATCCATACAGTCAAGGATTCATTGGTCACCAGATTGCACAAGAGCCTGCTTTGGTCACTCAGTGGGTGATACTTGCCCTAGGTGGCAGTTGATAAGATATTTGCAAGCAAGTATACATTTTCAGACTCATTTACATATCCTGTTAGCTGAAGGATCTGTCTGTAGACAACATCAATTCCAGGATGTGGAAGGTGAACTATTTATGAAACCCCTACCTCTTCAGCATGTTTAAATACTGAGAAATCTGATTTTTATCAATGATTTATGAGGTTAGCCTTGGAATCATGCTTTGGACAATAAGTTCCTTACTCATACTATCTCCAACCACTGTCATTGGTGATTTCATTTTTTTTGAATCCATATTGTGAGAATCCAGTAAGGCCCTGCTTGAATTTCCAGCAGCAAGTAGTAGGCTCTAACCCATATTCTGGCCCATTGCTATACCCAGTGTATCCTTGGGAATACCCCTTGATGCAATACTTTCAGAGAGATGAACAGAATTGGGGTTGATATCACTTCTGTGAGTTCCTATGGGAGTTATTGCTATTGCAAACTCCTTAGGTCCTTTAGATGTTGCCACATCATATTCAAATCCATCCACACTCCCTAGGATTTCAATTGTAGATCTGTTGGTTAATCCATCCCAAAGTGTAGTGTGTAAAGCTATTCTGCCATTGGGAAGTGTGAAATCAACTATGTTATCATTGATATAGTTTTCAGAGCCTGCAGCACCATTGATATTCCCTATGGCAGAAAGAACAGCATCTCAGACTTGATTCCTGAAGTTTCAATAGGTCAGTAAATTAGTTAATAGATAAAGCATCACATGCCTCACTTTTTTTGACCTAATGATCCTCTAAGTAAGAGTCACAAATTTGTTTGGCCATGATGATACAGTTGTTGACATACTGTACTAATGAAACTTACTCCAAGGTTCCTCTTTCTTCTACAAATCATAGCATTATACCATGTGCCTACAAAAGGCAAATGCACAGCATTGTGTACTCTCAGGTGATATAGGTGTGCCTTCCATCAAGCATTCCTCAGCATAACATGAGTGTTGTTACACTGGTTGTGTAATAACCTAGTAGCATTCACTCAAAGTAGAATGAAGTCTTATAGACAAAGCAAAGATGCTGTAGCAGACAGCTAGACAGTGTAATGGGTTTCACAGCAATAGCTGGATCAAGGGTCTCACACAGGGAGGATGTGTGGAAGGAGGACTAGATTACTAGGCTTGGTAGGCATATAACTAGTTATGGTACAAGTATGAAGTACGAGTACTGGATATAGAACACAAGAAGACTGGCATCAACTCTAATCTAGTCAAGGATAACCCTTATGCTAATGACAACCATGCTGACTAGTGAAAGACCATGGCAGCAACCATGCACGCCAGAGGGAACTGGTCCAAAGGCTTCATAGTGTTATGATTACTGCCTATGGTCAGCCTTCATCCAAGGGAACAACAGACTTAGAATATTTTCTTTTCCTTCTTATCTTATCTTATCGTGCATCTAATCTCTTTATCTTATCATCAGGATCAACAGCCATAGCCTCGCCCTCTGGTCTCTGCACCATCATCACTCGTTTCACCTTTCAACTTCTACTTGTGCTTGACGTACACCCTTGACACAGCCCAAAGCTGTACATGCTTTCATCACATTTCACCTACATCATGCTTCTCTTCCATTCTTCTACCACTGCACAGCTGTGGTATGCTTCTTTTCTTTGACACTCCACAACACATGTTACATGTTTCAGCCACATCCCTACACCCTAAGGGTCTAGGATATGGATTATTATAGACAAAACACCTTATGTAAACCTATGTAGCCCTTGAATATATAAACCCAGCGGACAACAACTGGCATTCCCAGTCTAGTTCACTTGGGTATCGTCCTCTCTAAGGCCCTAGCCTAGATTCCAAAAACTCTCCTTCCCCTTCCAAAGAGTATTGGTTGACAAGTGGTAACTCGAGGACTATCTTGGTCTTAGGGTTGTATCACATAGTGTGCATGGATGATACAACAGCGATAGGATGTGCTGAGGGAGCTAGCCATCCCTAGCCCTGTTGAGGAGCTCATAGTCAGCTGAGTGCCCTCCTAGATCTGGGAGGCATAGAACTAGCTAGGGAACATAGAAGGAAGTATCTAACTTTATATACTGGGGAGGTGGGAAGGGGTGGGAACTCTCAGAGTTAAGGGTTCTACTAAGTATGGTCTTGGGTGTCCATTATCAAGAAAGAAAAGGATCAAAGAAAGCAGAACATAGGAAGTGGAATGGCATATCTGGAACTCTGTGCAGAAGTGATGGAAACAGAGGTTGGTAGAAGTACAAAAGAAAAGGAGGAAGTCGGAAAGAGTAGTATGTGAATTCCATATGGGAAGGCATTGGTTATTCTAGGCATCACCTTGGGGTTTCTTGGTTATCCTGTGCAGCAGAGATGGAGGGGCTATGGTGGTGAAGCTGGACTTGGTCTCCATGGAGTTGTTGGGAAGGGAAGGAAAAGATAGGATGAGCTATCCTCTTATATGACTATAACAAGTGTAGGCACATCTAGAGTAGTGGAACAGTTCATTCAAGAGGCATAGACAGTGCAGTACAAAACTGGAATCAATAGATCCGAAAGATGATGAATAAGTAAAACCAATAAATACCATTGATTGAACAAAGTAGCACATAAGTTTTCAAAATATATGTAACCTGCTGCTCAGTAATATGTCTTCAGTGTGAGCATGTCATTTAATTGCAGCACTGACAACACTGAACTGATGCCTAGAAATATTGGATAGTCTGGTCTTTGTAGTTGAGTTATTTGATCTTTGATTCTCAAAATGAATGATGTGATGATGACATTTCACACCCTACCAAGGCACATTTGGTGACACTTCTGAAACATGTTATTTTCTCCTGCAATTCTGAAAAGTGCAATATAAGAATAAAACAAATTGTGTGAAGGAAACCAATCTTGGTGAATGACAAGACTCTCTTGGCTTTAGAAAGCTGGATTATACATATGGTTGAAAGCAAATGGACATGCAGCTCCCTTCTATATAAAGAGTTTCTAATAATCATCAGATTGAATTCCAGGTCAATTTCAACAAAATTGCCTAGTGTTAGGGAGACTGCATAAATATGTGTAATCATGGCATATTCATTGATGTCTGCAATAAAGGGGTGTTTCTGGATGGTCCAAATCTTGTCAACTCTACTTAACAAGTTATAAAGGTCTAGAACTAAATCTTTCCTGGATTCAGATTTATCAGTGTACTGATAAGCAATGTGAAGGAACTGCAAACAAGGCTCATGCTAATCTTTTTAAACATGCTGTGTTTTAATCTTAGGAGACTGTTGAAAGGATTACCACAAATGGGAATCTGAAGAGTTTGGAACAAGAAATTATGAACAAGGTTAAGACCTCCAGTTTGAGTATTTCATGCCAGATGGCAGCTTCCACCACTGATGATAACATATTGGACAACTTTGTGAGCCATGGATATTGATCTACAATAGATTGAAATAAGGAAATGCAAAAACCAAGTGACATAGGACAGTTCCTGTCCTAGTTTTCAAATGACAAAAGCTGAAAGTTTTTAAGAAATCCATGTAATTAGCATAACATGGTCCAAAGTAGGAATGGGCTACTATTAACCATAGATTTATAAACAAGATATTTGTTTTGGAAAGGATTTGGTAGGGAAGGATCATCTACAATGTCTGTGAAGACAGCCATTGTTTTTGGATTGCAAGGGAGTTTGCCTTCCACTTGAATGGCTGAATTGGATAAATATAATTGGATAGCATTTTGCAGTGAGTTTGGCCAGGCATCAATAGAGAGCCCCTTTATAGGCATAGAAAAAAGAGACATGAGTATTAGGAGAAGATCCACAAAGCTCCTAACTGTGTGCCTTCTTTATTCAGCCCTTGACTCTAACTCCAAAAGCTAATGATTGAACCAGGTCCATGTGGTATTATCAAGGTTGTGAAGTCTTTGAAGCTTGGGATACAAGTCTTTCTGAATTCATGAAAATATACAATGTGGAGGAAACCAATGCAACACCCCTGGCTATCATATTCCTTTTGCTTGTGAGAGCATCACATAAGTATTCTGAAGACATTGGGCACTACAAAGATCAATGATCACCATTTCAAAGAAGCAAACCCTACACCTTGTAATTAGTAAACATCCACCCTAGAATGAAAGGCAACTGAGTACAACTTATCTTTATTTTTTGCCTAGTTACCATTTTGTAAGTGAACTAAGATAACTGTGGGAAAATTGGCATGATGAACATTGCTAAGCATTAATGTGGAAACTTTAACATATGTGCAGTGAAGTTATAATAGTATATACCAATGGCTATAAAATTGCCCCCTAGATTATGTAATTTGGATCACAAGCTGTGGAGATATGACAATCACAAGATAGTAATATCATAGAAAGAGTTTTTGCACTTTTGATTTGACAAGGATATTTGGATATTATTAGTACTTGGTTTAGCCTCCTTTTGCCCTAAGAACTACCTGAATCCTTCTAGGCATGCTTTCGATCAATTTCTAACACTCCTCAATGGGTATCTTCTCTCACTTTACTTGAATCCTATCCCATAACTTATGAATTCCATTAGGAGGATTTTCATGCTCTGCAAGCCTCCTTTTTAGTCATTCCCAAAGATGTTCTAGAGGATTCAAGTCAGGAGATTGTGCAGGCCAAACCATGGTATTAAAATTCTGCTTTGCTAGCCATTCCTTTACCCTCTTGCAGAGGTGTTTGGGGTTATTGTCTTGTTGAAAGATAACATCTAGAGGATTGAAGTCATAATACTCCATGGTTTGCTAGAGTTTATCCTTCAAATTTTGAAGATAGAGATTCCCATTTATTCTACCATCAATTTTGGTAGCAAATCCAACTCCCTCCCAAGTCATATAGCCCCATATCATCAAAGAACCTCCTCCAAATTTGAGGGTTCCTTGAATAAGCCTGTCACTAAGCCCCTTATCTACCCTTTTCCATGTTCATTTACATCCATCTGACCCTAGATGATTGATTTTGGTCTCATTAGACCATATTACCTTTTTCTAGTCCTCTATAGTCCAATCTTTGTAGGCATAAGCAAAATCCAAACAAGCCTTGTGATACAATCCTAAACCAATCAAGGTCTTAGGTTACCCCTTGTCAATGTAGACCAACACCAGGGAGTCAAGGAAAAGAGGATGGTGTTGGAATCAAGGCTAGGTAGGCTTAGGGAGGTCCAAATGGAATTCATTATACTGATTTTGAAGGCATTGTTTACCAAAAACTATGAATGTATCACAGAGCAATTAATATTCCCCAGAATTCTCAATCTTCAAGTGATTCATCACTCTAGTTTTCAATTGCTCATAATCACTTACTCTGTGTACTGTGTGTGTGGTTCCCTCACAAATTTACATCCAAGCTAGCATTTCAATGAGTTTAGGATCCTTCTCTACCCTCACATTTTTTCTAAGCTCTACAATGTGAGTCAACTATTGCCACATTGCTGCTCCAAATAGTGCAGCCTATCTGAAGGATGTTTCATGAATGTTAGTATTCAGACATCCAACCAGATTATAAGCAAACAAAGCTAAACTGACAACTAGTTGAAGCTGATCCATGTCACTAGCCAAAATAATATTAATCCCTCCAAACAGTTTGTCATGAGTTGTAGTATTAGCTGCCCTTGCATTGGAAATCTATTCTGACATATAACTTAGCAACTCTGTGGAGAGCATCAAAGTCTTGTCCAGTATTAGATATCTAACTTTACCCCAAATGTTTGCCATTTCTGCTGTATTTGATGCCATTTGTTTTTCTAGGAGAAATATCAAGGTGAATGGTGTAACTGTTTATCAGTATTGCTGCATACTCTGTTAGGACACTGAGAAGCAGTTTGTAAGATGACTCACATGCTTAAACAGCTTTACAATGGCACCAATAACATGGCTCTTCCAAGACCTGGCCATTCCCATAACAAACATTAGCATTTGGTTGAGATTACTCATAATAAAGTGTTTAGCAGTGATGTGGAAAGCCTAAGACTACTCTGCATTCATTCATAGGTTAAACTCTTCATGGATTTTATTATTTGAATTCAACAGCCATTACATTTATGTCATCCAATATTTCATCCATACTAATTCTAGATGCACATGATGCTCTTTGTTGCTTGGACACTGTTATTTCAGTTGTTTCAGTTCATAGGCACTTCATTCATCTCTTCATCTTCATCTCCTATGAGTGATTTCTCATCTGCTGGTGCAAATGGGATTCTATCTCAACTGCCTGGCCATGCACTGCATCATAACTCACTTGCTCACAGTTGCTCACAATTGCCAATGCAAGTTTGTATATATTCTGTTTATCCTCAGATAAAGTTTTCTAATCAACATCAGAACTATCCAACTGATACAACATTAAGATAGTCTGTGAGTTACCACTTGTCAACCAATACTCTTTGGAGAGGAGGATAGAGTCTTTGAATTCTAGGCTAGGGCCTTAGAGAGGAGAATACCCAAGTGAACTAGACTGGGAATGCCAGTTGTTGTCCACTGGGTTTATATATTCAAAGGGTGCATAGGTTTTACATAGAGCATCTTGTTTACAATAGTCCATACTTTGAGCCCTAGGCACAGGAGTGTAGGTGAGATGTATCAAGGGATGAAACATGTGTCATGGAGCATCA
This sequence comes from Strobilomyces dryophilus, assembly GCA_038089955.1. Classification (NCBI taxonomy): domain Eukaryota; kingdom Fungi; phylum Basidiomycota; class Agaricomycetes; order Boletales; family Boletaceae; genus Strobilomyces; species Strobilomyces dryophilus. The sequence goes on from JBBPLT010000233.1 coordinate 22,717, forward strand.
AAGAAGAGAAGCATACCATAGCCATGCAGCAGTAGGAGATTGGAAGAGAAGTATGATGGAAGCATGTATGACATGAGACTGTGACAAGGATATGCATCTAGTGTAAGTAGAAGTCAAAGGGTGAACAAGTGATGATGGTATAGAGATCAGAGGGCAAGACTAAGGCCATTGATCCTAATGATAAGATAAAGTGATTAGATTAAGATGGAAGATAAGATAAGAGGAAAAAAGAAAAAGATTTTAAGTCCATTGTTCCCTTGGTGGATGGCTGTCCATAGGCAGCAATCATAATACCAACTTTTTTGCTATCCCACAAATCATCCATCTTGTTATCTTCAGGATGGATTAAATCATCTAACAACACCATCAAAGTCCTATTAACACTTCACTCTGTCATCATAAACTTGGCAGCAATGTTAGTCACATATACAAACCCCCCACTTTGCCAAATGTCAGAGCTATTCATTTTTGTATCACAGCACTCAGAATCAACCTGCATGTTTTTATCAACCTTTGCACAAAATGCAAAAAGGCCTTGGGTTCAAACAATTCAATCCAAGATATACCTAGAGTATATAGATTGTCAAACCTGCACCAAGACTTAAACAGTAGTAGCATTAGGTGGCTAAATTCCTTGGAATTGATAGTTCAATAAGGGATACAACCATCTATGAGAATTGGGAGCAATTGTTCTTTGTATTTTCTAACCCAGTGCATATGGCATTGTGGATGAGCCTTACTTGTGAACAGAAAACTGGAACCCAAATAATAAAACATTACAATGTGGTCCACATTAGACATAGTATCAGGCAGATGGTCAACAACAACCTGCCAAACTAAGGCTGAGAGCTGCACATCAAACTGAATGTGGATTACTCAGCAGAAAACCCACTCGTTCCTATCTTTTCTTCCCACCTCCCAAGTGATTAAATTGAAATACAAATAGATGACAGTGATAAGTATTTGTAAATATTGCTGGGAAGAAATGGTGCTGGATTGCCTTTCAACAAGGTGGCACAGGCAAAGTAAGTGAATGGATACAAAAAGAAGGTGGATTGCTCCTAGACACACTATCCACAATTAGTATAGGTGTTAAGCTCTATCTCAGATCATGGACCAGGATAGAAAGGGCACACACATAATTTGAAATCTTTTCCCTGTGTAAAATCTAGAATCATAATTAGGTTCAGGAATTACAAATAATGATTCTCTCATAAGTTATATTATTTTCACCTGCTTCTTATGTCAACTTCCATTATTAAGCAACTCTGTAACTGCCATAGCTCCTCAAGTCTAAATACACACACCAAGAAAACTTACTAGGTAGACATGATTGCCTCTGGAACTTTGTCTTTAATTGCCAACTTTGGCATTATTTTGAAAGAAACTGGATCCTTTGGTTTGCAAATCTGCAAGTACAACATTTTTTGCTCTTTCACTATCTTGAAATGAAAATGAAACATATGCACTAGGTATTCAACACCCTAGAATAAACATAAATGATAATATTAGTTCCTTGGGCCTACTAATAGAATTGGATGATATATTTATATTAGTATTACTAGCCAAACTATTAGCTTTGATGAGTGCTTGATTAGACATTAACTATTAAATACCTCAATATTTCTAGCTTTACATTTGTTTACTTTATGACATCACACAAAAATCATATCAGCCAATTATATATATGAAGGACCATTTTGATGCTAGCTAAATAGTAAAATTAACAAGATGATAGAAAACACCTATGAGCTATTGTGTACTCTTGTTGATGTGGGGAAACCCTTGTATATGTTGGATGATAAATTGCTGAAAAATAAATAAAGGATATTATATAAACTAAAAAGAATCTATAGTTCTATTGTATGCATATTTCTACAATACTACAAACAGAAGCATACAAATCTGAACATGTGCTTATAAGTAGAGGACCAGACTCTTGTAATATTGTTACAATAAGTTCATTAATCTTCCTAGATTTCTATTGTAGAGCTGGATATATTTCCAATTGTTCATTCTCCACATTTCACATTTCACATTCTCATTGCTCTTTTTGAAATCCTCCTTATTATCTGCTAGTTGTCTGTCCCATAATGTTGTCCATCACCAACATACTTCAATTGTATCTTGTTGTATTTTCAAATCAAATATATGATATTGTCACCTCACTGGCACTGGCACTAGCACTATCAAGTTCACTGTCACTATTATTTGGCCTATTGCCAATAGCTTAGTCTGTAGGTCCTAAAACAATTTGGCCACCTACCTTCTCACTCATATACACAACTACTATTACCTTTATTTAGTCTATCCACACTATCCTTAAGCTGAATCAAGCTATGAAAGCAAGCTGTGACAATATTGATATTATGATTGTCAATGACAACCTCTGTATTTCAACTACCATCCACTACAGCAAGTCTTTTAAGCAACTTACATCATCTGCTAACCTCTACTTCTTGCTCTTGAAAATTGAACACCTTAGGACCACAATCAGATTCCATCACTTTTTTGGTGAAAATCACATAGCACACATTCTTGATAAGATCCTCATTACCCCCTACATCAACAAAGACCTTGTTGCAACCACCCTTATCCATTATCATTTGGATCATCTCACTAGTACACATCTTGTACTAAACTGGTCATTCACACAAATCTTCAATAACACATATATGTGAGAAGCAGCACTGATTCTATGCTAAATTGATACTATTGTAGGTCTTACAAATCAACTTTTTTTCTTTTGTAACATTATCACTCCTTAATTACTGTGGACCAGCTCCTTTATATCCATTTGAAGAGTCCACCCTCACTTAGATGATCTGTACATATACTTTGCATTATATAATTCATTTGTAACTCCACTTCATGATCCTTTATGCTTTTTTTTCTAGTCTTCTTTTTTTGTTCCTACATGTTGCTGTTCACACTCAAGCTTCATTTCTCATAGTTCAGCATCTCCTTGATTTTAGTACAGCTTTTTTTGTGATATGAAGTATTCCCCTTCATGTTAGCTCAATTCTAGAATCTAGTAACTTTCCTCTTATTTTAAAGCCATAAATGCAAAAGAAATTTCTTTTATATCTCAATAACTTATTTTATAACATGTACAACATCCCACAATAGAAATATTTTTGACAAATACTCTTTCTGGTCATCAATTTGCCATCCAGTCTCTTTCTATATCATCAGCAGTGAATTAGATTATCATTTTACCATTTTCCTTGTAGAATGATTCCTACAACCTCATATATTCACTTGATTCCAATAAAATAGTCAAGCTGATCTAGCTTTCTAAGAAAAAAGAAAGAAGTTTTCAGGATCTCAAATTGACTATTATAAAGTATTTTCAAAATCTATGTGATGACATTCCAAATATTCCTAACCAACTCCATAAACTTCTTGTTACTCCTACATCATATGTATCAAATACTCTATTTTGTTAGCAGGTTTACAAGTTCAATTTAGAAGAGAGCAAGAGATGATTGAATACTTTAATTGTCCTGTTGAAAACAGCATCATTGGATCATATGCTCTAGAAGATATTTGACTACTGTGCTTTGTACTTTGTTGTATTCAAAGAAACAATAATACTATTAAAGGATCTACATTCCCTATTTCTTCTTTTAATAGATTATAAATCTATCTAATAGATCAACAATTGAAGTCCTTTGCTACTCTTTTACAAATTCCTTCCTCATAATCAAAGATACTTCCAACAAAATACCACTCTCTGATTGACTCAATTCTAAATAGCATTTACATGCCAACTAACTCATTCCATATGTTTGAGAATATTTTCTGCAATCTATCTACAATATATATCATCCTATGATCTACTCAACATTAAGGAGATTTCACTAAATTCAAGAATATTGCAATTTATTATGCTCATATTCAATTTGGCATCCAACTTGTTTTGATAGTAGACATATAGAAAAAATATTGTCATCTTCAGACCATGTCAGTGTTAGCAGAGGATTGTTACGCTGGTTGCATAGTAACCTAGGCTTGGTAGGTATAGAACTAGCTAGAGAACATGGAGAGAAGTACCCAACTTATATACTGGGAACTGGCAAGGGGTGGGAACCCTTAGGGTTGAGGGTTCTACTAAATGGAGTGCGGGTGTCCATTAGCCAAAAGAAGACAAAAGGATCAAAATAAGCAGATCATGGGAAATGGAATGGCATGTCCGGAACTCCGTGTGGAAGTGATGGAAATGGAGATTGGTTAGAAGTACAGAAGAAGAAGTCCAGGAGAGCAGTCTGCGGTTGTCGCAAGTTGGAGGGCGAAGGATTTTTAATTATCCCTCTGGGGTATCTTGGGTAATTTGTGCAACTGGCATGGTGAGACAATGGCAGTGGAGCCAGACTCAGTCACCATGGGATCGTTGGTGGGGAGGGGAGGAAAAGAGATGATGGGGATATCCTCTTGCATGACCATAACAAGGATGAATATGTTAGTGAGAAATTCTATAAACAACTTATAGAGTGAGTTTCCAATGAGGTGAGCATTTAGCCTCTGCTAATGTCTTTGGATCATGATCACCCAAGTATGACTCATTAAATGCTGCATATACTCGAGCTGCAGAGGAAATATCCTCTTCCAGATCAGCATTGTCATCTTTGTCCAAATCAGGTAATAGGTCTGGTAAATGCTCTGCATCCACATTTTCTGTGTTCTCTTTGTGCCGTTTTGTGTTTTTATCATATTTAGGCTCATTCATGTTATGCTGGTTGCATAGTAACCTAGCAGTGCTCACTCAAAGTAGAGCAAAGTCTTGTAGATGGAGTTAAGTACATTCTGCATACTTGAACGATGAGGGGTTTCCCTAATAACCTTTGTGTGAAAGGCTAGAGTCAAAGGTTTGATAGCATTGGCTAGATCAAACAGTCTCACGTGAGGAAGGATGCATGGAGGGTGAACTAGACTACTAGGCGTGGTAGGTGTAGAACTAGCTAGGGAACATGGGAGAAAGTACCCAACTTATATACTGGAGAGGCAAGGGGTGGGAACCTTCTGGGTTGAGGGTTCTACTAGATGTGGTGCAGGTGTCCATGGCCAAAAGGAGATGAAAGGATCAAAGGAAGCAGAACATGGGAAATGGAATAGCATGTCTGGGACTCCGTGTGGAAGCAATGGAAGTGGAGCTTGGTAGAAGTTCAGGAATGGAAGAGTCCAGGATCAATCCTGCTGTGGTTGCTGCAGCTACTGTGCTGTGGCCGTGGTTTCCATGTGTTGGGACAGTTAGGGATTTCTAGTTGTCCTTCCGGGATATCTTGGGTAGCCTATGCCAGGCGTGGTGGGGCAGTCTCAGAAGAGCTAGAGGTCTCCATGGGGACGTTGTTGGAAACGAGAGTGGGAGAAGTGGGGATAGGGGGAAAAGAAATGATGGGGCCATCCTTTCATGTCACTGTAACAATTCATGGCCTTTTGTTTATTGTTATGGTCTGTGTGTTCTCTGATGTGTTCATCAGGTGCAGACTTGCCACTGACCAACTCCCCCTCAAGTCTGTGCACAGTGGGTGCGGGAGGGAAAGGGGTCACATGGTCCTGAAGTGGGAAGTGGTAGTTACACAAAACTTTAATTGTACACATCTGTGGGTCAAAATAGCGAATCACTTTAGGTCCGTCTTTGAAACCAATGAAAATGTGATGCATGGACTGTCGTGCAAGCTTAGACCAGTTTGGATTCTCATTTAGGATCCATACATCCTGTTTGAACTCCAATATGGTGGAGAGATCAGGGCGCTGGCCATACCACTTCTGGTAAGGGGTCATGGTTGGCAACACCCATGTCTACTCGGTTACGAATGTAAGTGGTGTGCGTCGTGGCCTCCAGCCAAAGTTGGTGGGGGAGATTATGCTGGATTAGCATAGCACAAGATAACTCAATAATGGTTCTGTTGAATCGCTCAGCGATGCCATTTTGCTCAGGTGTGCATGGGGCTGTAAACTGAATTTGAATTCCCTTACTCAAGCACCATTGTGTGAGGTCAGTACTGCCATATTTGCTGCCATTATCAGCATGCAAGGCCTTAGGTAACCACCCGAATTGGCACTCGAGGAATGAGATGTATTGTTTGACTTTTTCTGGCACTTCCACCCTACTTTTCATATAGATGAGGATCATGAAGCAGCTAGTGTCATCAACAAAGGAAATATAGTATTTGTACCCCTTTGTAGAGAGGATTGGAGCAGGTCCCCACACATCCAAGTGTATTAACTTGCCAGGCACTATATGCCAGCGGTGTGCCTGTTTTGGCAATGGCGCACATGTCTGCTTCACTTGCATATCAGACTTTTCAGACTCCACTTTCCCACATCTTTGGTCCAAGCATCAGTCCATCCTAGGACTTCTCAGACTTCAGCAAACATCTTGGGCCCTCTTTTGGGTCAAGCATATTGCATCTACAGACCCTCACCTGCTGTCCTTCCCAAAAAGGATTGCTGTTTTACATCGTTCACTCCAGTACTAATAATGTACTCACCACATTGTGCATCCATGCCACTGTCTACCCCACCCCCAACTCCACCTGTCGCATTCTCAAACGAGAGTTTAACCTTACCTTCACCTCCAACCATGCCATCACCCCCCACACACCTGCTGTCACCATGCATTGTTGCAGCCCTGTGCCACAATCATTTCATGACCAGTTTGGCCCCACACAACTAGGCACCCTTGCTTGTCTTCTCTCCCACTATTCCACCCACTGACCAATCCACAGACACATTAAATGACGATGCACAGTCCCTGTGACCAACTGCATTGTCGTCATTGTCCCCATCTCTGACACCATGTGCCATTGTGGCCTCAAGCCATCAACACACTGTGACCCAATCAGCCCCATCCAACTGCACCATCTCACACACCTCCCTCTCCTCCTCATTATCCACTAACCACCCCATAGCAACACCAACAATAAGCAACAACACACAGCCCACACAACTGATCACATTGCTGTCATCATTGTCATTCACATTGTCCTCGACCACACTACCACACCCACCCACACCACATGCCACACTGTCAACATCACCCATGCCATCACCAACCACACCCCTGCATCTGCCTTCACCACCACTATTGACACCACCTTTGCCCTCACCCTCGCCAACTACCCAATGCCTGTCCAGACACATCATATTGTAGAGCTCAGACTTGCTCTATGCATACATCCCACTCTCTAGCCACCTTCTGGACTTCACCCAATGACTCCTATTGTATTCCTGAGCCCGAAATGCATCACCCACCAATAGTCTGATAGTCTGGACTGATTTTCCCATGGTCTAGACTACACATCAGTCTAATGCAGACACCCCGGACATGTCACTGGTCTATCCCTATGACACTTAGGGCCAGTGGACTGCAAAATCAATCTACTGACACCTTTTCCCATGGTCTAGACTATACGTCAGTCTTGCACAGACAATCTCGGTCTTACTTACCCTTCACCTGGACCAGTCTATTTAGGCTCTCATACCTTACTTACAAAGCCCAGTGCATCCTGACCCCCTTTTAAGCCAGTTTTGAGTATTTACACATGTATCTAGCTTCTACCTACCATCCTACCACTTGCCAATCACCCAGCTAGCTCCTCTCCTTCATCTGAGAGCCCTCTCCTACTTCACCAACACCTCACTGACCTCCCCTCACTTGACTGACCAACCGGTATAAAACAGCAAGTCCGTCTAGGGTGACCTGAGCAGTTACCCTGGCGGTACAAGAATTCTGTTAGGTGTGGGAGAAGGTCAGTTCTTCTCTAGGGACTCCTGGGGCAAGCAGGAAACAAAGGGGAAGCTCTTCGAGCAGCTCTGAGCAAGAGAAAAGCAGGCTGATGCTTGGGCCGATAGTCTGATAGTCTGGGCCAAAGGTCTGAACGATGTGCGCAAGTGGCAGGAGATGTGAATGGTGTTGGTGACAGTGAAAACAGTGAAAACAGTGGAGAAACGGTCGGTAGAACAGTGACGGTCGTTGGTAAGCAAAAGGAAGCTCGGTATTACAACACTAAGTACGACATTTTATACTTGGCCGAGGCCAAGACTACGAAACGAGTGCAAAAGCAAGTATATGTAAAGACCAATGTTGTCAGTCTGCAGACAGCAACAACTGATGGTCAGTGAGTCAGTAATGAGTGCAATAAGACTAGGAAATAAATCCAAAATGAAGAGGAAAGCAACCAGCCTTCGAACAGAAGGACCAACAAGGACTGACATGGGCAGAGAAAGGACCAATAGGCTGGACTTACACTCAGATCAGACCGACGTTGCCTGAACAGTCTCTAAGAGTCTGAGAACGAAGTAAGAGTGTCCGGAAATGAAGCAAAACTATGAGTAATGTCTGTAGCATGCATGGAATAGTAGGAAAGGTCCAATTGTAACCCTAAAGACCTACTGGTCTCTACACCGGTTTTTTGAAACTCCAGTTTCCTACACCCTCGGACCAAGCATTGGTCCATTACTGAGCTTCCAGGACTTCAGCAAATGCCTCAGGCCCCCTTTTGGATTGAGCCTATTGTGTCCAAGACCCACTACTACAACTCCTGGGTGTCTCCTCACCCAGGCTTTGTGTTTTACAATGTTCTCAAACAAGAGCATGACATTGTCTCTGCCATGCATCGTCGTGGCCCTGTGCTGTCTGTACCTTATGACCAGCTCAGTCCCATGCAACCATGCCATCTCATGCCCTCACACACCCACTCCCCTGTTTCATACTAACCACCCTGCAGCCACACCAAATGACAACAACACACAGTCAATCTAACTGTTAGCGTCATTGTTGTTGTCACCTCTGCTCCTGCTCTTGCTATCAATGCTGCCAAGACTCTTGACCTTGCCCACTCTCTCACTACCCACCCTGCCATGCACTGTCACCATCTGCCACCCACAATGCATCATATTCTCAAACAAGAATGTGATGATGATGTCATCACCACCCTTGATATCACCCTCATCCTCATCCTTGCCACCACCTGTGTCCTTACCCACAACCCCACCTTTGACCTCATCATTGTCACTGACACCACCCCAACCATCGACTGGACTGTTACCATGTGCCTTCACAGCTGCACACCCAGCCATGGCACATTTGTCATCATCCACTGTAGAGCTCTAGAGTGGTATCTATCCATTTCCCCACCTTTTAGGCCTTGCCTGATGATCACCAGACCATCCCTGAGCCTTCCATAACACAGAAATCGATGGACTGACACTTTTTCCCATGGTCCAATCATTCTCAGCCCATGTCCAATACCTTGGGCCAACAGTCCGATAGACCAACACATTTTCCTGTGGTCTGGACTACCTTTGGTCCAACCACTAGAAAACCGATGATCTCAGTCTAATAGTCCAACAGGACCAAGGCTTTTTCCCACAGTCCAATCAAATGTCCCCTATGTATCTGACAGCATATTAGACATCTACATAAGGTCTTTGGTGTATTTACACATGTATCTCCCCATCTCCCCTTAGTTCCTTTCTACTACCATTCTACCACCGCTTTTTGGACCTCTCAGACTGCCCGAAAACCACCTGAGAACACTCCTCCCTTCACCCTCAACCTCTTCAGCATAGTCCACATATCCAGACTTTCAAACTCTGGTTTCCTGTGCCTTCAGACCAAGCATCAGTCCATTTCCCAGCTTCCAGGACTTCAGCAAATGAGTCAGGCCCCCTATTGGGTCAACCCTATCACTCCCAAGATCCCTCATATCTATTCCTGGGTATCATTCTACACCCACTTAGTGTTTTACACTGGGTGTCAGAGACCATCTTTCTCAATAGATAGCACTGCTCCTGTTGCATAATCCAAAGCATTGCTTTCAAGCTGGAATTTGCAATCAATGTCAAGGTAAGCCAAAGTGGGGACAGTGGTGAAGTGGGTCTTAAGCATTTCAAATGCTTTTTGCTGGGCTTCCTTTCACTTGAAGGGGTTCTTCTTCTTTGTGAGATCATTCAAAGGGCATGTGATTTATGCATAGCCTTTGATGAACCTTCAGTAGAAGTTGGCAAGGCCAAAGAAGCTTCATACTTTCCAAACTGTTTTGGAGATAGGCCATTCTGTGATGGCAGTCACTTTTTCATTGTCTATTTTGATACTGTTCTTTTCTCCAATTATGCTGAGAAAGTCCACTTCTGTAGTATAGAAGGTATATTTTTCTGGTTTTACAAATAAATTATTTTCTTCAAGATGGCACAGCACCTTGGTCAACAACTTTGTTGTATTCTTCTAGGTTGTCTATTTTTGTAAAGATCATAAGATCATTGATGTAGACCACTACAATATCATCTATGTTGCTGAAGAGTTTGTTCATCATTGCTTGGAACATGGTGGGGGAGTTGCATAGCCCGAAGTACATAAAGCAAACAAAGGCAGCTTTCCACTCATCACCTTCCTTGATGTGGATATTGTTGTATCTCCATTTTAGATCCATTTTAGTGAATAACTTAGCTCCTTTGAGATTGACAAGCTGTCCTATCAACAGCAGCAGGTAGTTGTTTTTGACCATGTATTTGTTTAGATAGCAGTAATCTTTACCATTTATTCCCTACCATTTTTCTTTGGCACGAAGAACATGGAGCTAGTTTGGGGGAATTTGGAGGGGCAAATATAGCCTTTCTTAAGCTAATCATCTAAAAATATGGTGACCTTCTCCTGTTCCTAGACAGAGAATGGAATTATGTGGCCTTTTCTTGGCTTGAATGATTTCTTGAGCTTGATGGCATGATCCCAGGGTTTCCTAGTGGGCATTCACTTTGACTCCTTTTTCAAGAATACTTTTAGATATTATGATATTCCTTTAAAACCAATTCCTTAGGGGTTTTCTATTATGCTGGTTGCATAGCTCCTAGTAGCATTCCATCAAAGTGGAACAATGACTTATCAAAAGATCTTGCTAGACTCAAATCGTCAAGGCAAGCAGTCACTAGAAACTATGTTGGATTATGTAGAACTAGCTTAGGGCTATAGTACATAGGCACCAGGTATTTATACGTTCTGGATAGAGATGGGAACTACGAGGGCCAAAAGGAAAGATATCCTAGAGAAGAAGTGAATGTCTGTATTATGAGGAAAACAAAGATCAAGAGACCAAAGCAAGGATCAAAAGGAAGTGGAACAGGGAAGGATGAAATTCCATGTCCAGGACTCCATGTAGAAGCAATGGAAATGAAGATTGGTAGTAGTATAATAAACAATAAGTCATGGTTAAAGGGAAAACAAAAGGGGAAAACAAACTGCAGCATATTCTTTGACTCTTCTATAGATCCTATGTTTTCAAGAACCAGGCAAACTCTTGTCAAAAGTACTCACACTTCTTGAGGGAGATTGTAACATTTTCTCAGTTTATTGGGGTTTTTCTACAGTGTGCAGCTGCTGGTAAACATAATATTGGAGTTCTTCCTCTTTTTGTTCTATTCATCATATGAATGGGGACTTGTCCTACAAGCAAGAGCACTGTCATGGGCAGCAGGTTATTTTGACCATGCTAGTAGTCCAATCTATCTTGGGGTTATGGCATTTTTGCCAAGATCAGTGACTTTTGCCATGATCTGTTCATGATGTCCCTGAAACTCAAGGACTAATTCCATGGTATGGGATATAGATCCTGTTTGGTCAAGTAGGTCTCAACCATTATGGAGTCTCCTTTGAGAGTGGCCAGTACCTTCCAGTTTCACTCTTGCTCATTTGCATAGCAGAATTGATTGATGATTTTCATGGCCATTTCTTCCCATGTGATGTTGGTAATACAATCCTAAAACCAAGATAGTCCTCAAGTTATCACTTGTCAACCAATACTCTTTGAAAGGGAGGAATGGAGTCTTTGGAATCTAGACTGGGGCCTTAGAGAGGAGGATACCCAAGTGAACTAGACTGGGAATGCCAGTTGTCATCCACTGGATTTATATATTCAAAGAGTACATAGGTTTACATAAGGCATTTCATCTACAATAGTCCATGCCCTGAGTCCAGGATGCAGGGGTGTGGCTGAAACATATATCAAGGGGTAAAATATGTGTTATGGAGCATCAAAGAAAGTAAGCATACCACAGCCATGTAGTGGTGGGAGAATGAAAGAGAAGCATGATGGGTATAAAACATGATGGAAGCATGCATAGCACTGAGCTGCTTTAAGGATGCATCAAGCGTGAGTAGAAGGTGAAAAGTGAAACAAGTGATGATGGTGTAGAGATCAGAGGGCGAGGCTAAGGCTATTGATCCTTGTGATAAGATAAAGAGATTAGACAAGATGAAAGATAAGATAAGAAGAAAAAGAAACAATGTTCTAAGTCCATTATTCCCTTGGGATCATAGGCAGTGATCGTAACAGTTGGTACCTCCCATAATGGCATTTAGGTGGGTATGTGCAAACTTGCCAGCCCCTTTCATCATCTGGAAGAGGACAGCCTTGACCATTATTTCTTTGTGGAGTATGCAGGTGTTCTCTTGCTGCCATATCTGGACTTTTGTCCACTATTCTTTGAAATTTTTTCCCTTAGTTTCATCGAACTCTCCAAGGTCTTTCATGATCTTTAATAGCCAATTGTTTAATCCTACTGGCAGGGGTGGAGGGGCTACAGGCCCAGTGGGTTGTTGTTCATGCTTCTGCCACATGGAGGTTTTGTTTGAAGGTGGCCATTCTATTAGCCATGGTGTTGGTGTGCTCCTGCCACTGGAGCCTTTATCATTCTACTTCTTTGAGGTGCTATCTTAAAGCATTAGAGAAGGATTGCCACCCCTCAGTGTTGGAGAGGATAGCAAGTACTTTGGCTAGGGCATTGGGGAGCATAATGTGGGCCATTTGTTAAACAAGGGAAATGAAATTTCAAAAGTACATAATTTTTTTTCTATAGGTAGTGCTTTGGCTTGTAAAGCAAGCATTTTGGATGGAGATTAATCCTTGTGATTCCATTAGGGAGAGGCTGGTCTTCTCACATGATCCTTGTTCAATGAAATGGTCTAAAGGGAACATGCCTCCTTGCTACTTGGGTGTGTGGTTCTGCAGGTCCTTCAATTCATAGCTTCTTGACAGTCTTCAGAGCATCCTCTAACTCTAGGGTATCCCTCTCTCATTTAATAGTGCACTCACTGGTATCTCTCAAAGGTAACAGTTAAAACAGTCCAGTGATGGATGGGGTTGGCTGGCACGATGTGGTAACAGGTACATAAGGGAGGAGAGGCAAAGTGTTGTTGGGGTCCAGATACACATATGGAATCTCCCCTGGCTTTGGCATTTTGGATATAATCAATTGCTGGTCAATCAGAGCAGGAGGGTTGACTTGCACATTCTCTAGGAAGCGTGAATCTTCTGACCTTGCATATAAGGTGAAGGCAAGCTTGTCAGATGAAGTGAAGAAGAGATCTTCCCACAAACAGGGCATAAGATCTTGGCTGAGCTCTCTCAAGAAGCTTGTGAATGGAGAGCAGGATGGGAGCAGTGGAGTAGGGCTCCAATTAGAAAATAGGGTGAGAGAAAGGGATGTTGTATGCCTTTCAGGCAACTGCTCCTGATCAATGTCTGGTTCAGCAAGCATGCTTCTAGTGTCTCCTTCTACAACCACTACCCTAGCCTCATAGGGGTATGATAGCCTTGTTACGCTTGGTCCGGGTAGGGCCAAGCATAGCCTCGAACAGCAAGGCTTCAAAGTCAGAGACAAGGGTTTGACCTAGGGGGTGTCCTCTAGGGTCAAGGGTTTGTGGTTCCCAGGGGGCTTCCTTAGGGAAGGGTCAAGGGTTCAGCCTGAGGTGGCGCAATCGAGGGTTCGAGGGAGCATCCACTCAAAGTAGGACGAAGACTTAGAGAGTCAAGGTTTCGTGGCAAGCTAGTGTATTCCAAGGGGATACTGTTACAATCTTGCGAGAAGACGGCCCCATCCTTTCTTTTCCTCCTGTCTCCGACTCCCCAACCCTCATCCCTGACACCTCGTTCCTTGACAATGAATCCATGGAAACCTCCTGCTCCACTCCCGCTCTGCCTCGCCTGACGCGCAGACGCAGGTTATCCAAGATACCCAAGAAAGACGTCTAGAAACCCTCTGCCCTTCCATGTGGAATACCACAGCAAGGCTGTGCCGGACCCTTCTCTTCCTGTACTTCTACTGACTCCATTTCCATCGCTTCCACGTACGCCTACCAGGCCTAGTAATCTAGTCCACTTCTCCACGTACCTCTCGCGTGAGACCGTTCGATCCAGCCGACGCTATCGAACCCTTGACCCTAACCTTCATTAAGGAACTCTTCTTCATCTCAGTTCGCAGAACGAACCTTGTCTATAAGACTTCGCTCTACTTCGAGTGAGTGCTGCTAGGTTACTATGCAACCAGCATAACAAAAGAACTAGCTCTCTACTCTCCCTCTTCGCCATAAGAGTAGGAGACTACCCTTGGACTTTCCAAGCCACTATGACGCCTCTGGAACCTTAGGAAACGGTCTACGTATACTGGAACGCCTCTAGACCTCGGAAATCGTTCATGCCACGCGACGCCTCTGAACCCTGAACCCTGATAACTGCTCACGCAAACTGAACGCCTCTGAGCCAGCCATGTCCCAATGAAACTCACCCAGATGAGAAGAAAGACTCCACTCTCCCTCTTCCCTCGGACGACGATCTCCTCTCACCCGACCTCCACGAAACCCTTCCCCCGAAAACGTTCCCTCGTATCGTCGACAACCACGCATAAACGTCCCTGATCCTGACATGGAAGATGTACGGAGCACTGCTAGCTCCACAGAACCCTCTGCCCCATCCGTGCTATACGCTTTGGCAGAAACCCTTAACCCTGAACCCCACGACTACTCCCGGTACGGGATATCTGTCACATCAATAGCAGTGGCCGCACCAGCCGCTAGCGCCACCGACGCAGGAACCCTAATCCCAATGGACATATCCGCTCCAGAAGAGCCCATTCGAGAACAACTTGCGGCAATGGACCCGGTCCAAGAGTACTTCAGAACGTACACCCCGCTTAGTTCTGAAAACCCCCCATCCCCTTCGCCTCCACCAACAGAAGAACGAGGATGTCCTACCAGATGGACTTCCAGGAAAGAAACAACTGCCGGAATCCCAGACGACTTCTCCGGACAGCCAGACGAAGCTCAATGGTGGAGTAACACCATGCGAGCATACTACGAAATCAACAACAAGAAATTCTCCCCACAGCAGCAGGTGCTCATCTTCCTCAACAAGCTCAAGGACGCTCGAGGAAGACTCTTCGCGGAACCCCTAGTAGAAAAAGCCCTGGATGACGATGAAAGGAAACAACCCTCGATTTCCTCCGTCATTAAAAACTTCCTCACCACGTTTTCCCCTCACAACATCACAGCTGATGCCCGGATGAAACTTAGGAAACTACGACAGAACTTGTGGGATAAGGAGAACGGCTTCTCCGACTATGTCTCCAAGTTCCAACTTTATGCCGCCAAAACTGGCATTACGGATCAGGTCACTCTAATTGACTTGCTCAATGACGGGATGGATCCCGAACTAGTCACTATGATCATCGCCACAGAACACCCCCTGACCACCCTTCACGGCTGGATAGATAAGGCTAGTCAATTTCATGTGCAGCAGTCCAGACTAGACGCATATCGCAAAGGAAGAACTATACAACCCTTCCTCCCTGAAACCACAACATACCCAGAATGGAATCCAGACGCTATGAATATAGACTCCATCAAGATCTCTCAAAAGAAAATCAAGGAACCGAGCATAGCGAAAGAAACCACCTTCGCACCAACAATAAGCGTCAAAGCCACTTGCCTCTCAAATATCGAAAAAGCTCGGCATTTCCGAGAAAACCTTTGCTTTATTTGCCACGAGAAAGGCTGTTCAACCAAGAACCACCCCCGACTGAGACCACTTCCTCATCAACCTTCAAAGGCAACTACCCGACAGAAGGAACCTGTGTCTCCAAACGTCACCATAGCTCCCGTGTTTGTATCAAACAAACAAGCAACGTCATTATGAATTCCAGTATCCTTCTCTGCCCCCCCAAAAGAACAGGTCATTACAGTCAAAGCGCTAATCGACTGCGGGGCCTCAGGAAACCTCATAGACAAGGAACTGGTGGAGAACTATCGCCTAAAGAAGGAACGACTCCCGCGACCCCTGGTAGCCCAGAATGTTGACGGAACCGTCAACCAAGGAGGAATGGCTCGACATAAAGTACGGGTAACCCTGCAAATTGGAAATGACATAGAAGAAAGGGACTTCACCATAATCAACTGCGGAAAGGAAGAAATGATCCTGGGACTCCCCTGGCTCAGGGAGAGGAATCCATCCATCGACTGGTCCAACGGGAAGGTCACTCTCCATGACTTAACCCCAAAACCCTACCGGCAGGACGATGAAGACATCGGCGAACAACGTTACCTTGTCCGCTACCTAGGAAAAGCGCCGGACTCCCTCATCGCTACTGAACTACAAAAGAAGAAGTCTCTCTCTCCTCTAGAACATGCAATCCAGATACGCAAAACCACGCTATCCACGGAACTGGCCATGGCGGCCAAGAAAGACGACATAAAACTCCTGCCGCAATACACAGACTTCGCGGAAGTATTTAGGGAACCCAAGGATGGCGAACTCCCTCCCCACCGGTCCTTCGACCACACGATCAACTTGGATAAGGACTTCATCCCAAAGATCGCCAAAATCTATCCCCTTAACCCCTTGGAGAAAAAGGCATGTAAGGACTTCGTTGTGGAGCACCTCAAATCAGGCAAGATCGTTCCATCGAAATCCCCTCAAGCATCCCCTTTCTTCTTTGTCCTGAAGAAAGATGGAGGACTCCACCCATGTCAAGATTATCGGTACCTAAACTCTCACACTGTGAAAAACGGTTATCCCCTCCCCCTCATCTCCGACCTCGTCAACAAACTCCAAGGATCCACCCTCTTCACAAAATTCGATGTACGATGGGGATATAACAACATTCGGATCAAGAAGGAAGACCAATGGAAGGCAGCATTCATCACCCCAGAAGGCCTCTTCGAACCAACCGTCATGTTCTTTGGCATGTGCAACTCCCCTCCCACATTCCAGGCCTTCATGAACCACATCTTCGGGGACTATCTGGCTGAAGGATGGCTAATCATCTATATGGATGACCTGATGGTTCATACTGACGATGACCTCAAACGACACCGCGAACTCGTTCGAAGGATTCTCAAACGTTTTCAGGAACACGGATTGTTCCTTAAACTCTCAAAGTGTCAGTTCGAGCAACGCAAGGTGGAATTCCTAGGCATGGTTGTCTCCGCCAACGAGATCTCGATGGACCCAGTAAAACTCTTGGCCATCAAGGAATGGAAGACCCCCACCACAGTCAAGGCAGTACGATCCTTCCTTGGCTTTCACAACTTCTATCGCCGCTTCATCCCAG
>JBBPLT010000234.1:0-40064 GCA_038089955.1 Strobilomyces dryophilus
GGGGATGGCCATGAATGGGGTCTGCCCCTGTCTCCCCACCCTCAGAGGGGATGGCCATGAATGGGGTCTGCCCCTGTCTCCCCACCCTCAGAGGGGATGGCCATGAATGGGGTCTGCCCCTGTCTCCTCTCCCTCAGAGGGAGTGGCCATCAATGGGGTCTGCCCCTGTCTCCCCTGGCAGACCCCATTCATGGCCACTCTCATATAGGGAGGAGAAACAGGGGCAGACCCCATTCACAGCCATCCCCTATGAGAGGGGAGAGACAAGGGCATACCCTCCAACCTTCACTTTCTCTCACACAGCCATACACATCATCACACCTATAATCAGCACTGCCATAATTGGAACCCTAGCCTGGGGTCAGAAATTATGCAGGGAAGTCCACCCGAGGACCACCCTAAGTCATCCTATCAACCAGTTGTTATAACATGACCCTTCAGCTAGGGCAACTGACGACATTTAATATGTTGTTTGAGCTGCAACAATTTGCGTCCTCGCTGGCCTACAGTGAGGTAGTGGAGCCTTATGTATACGTGGATCCTGCATATCAGTGGATCTCGATCGGAGACCAGACCCTTCACCTCCAGAGCTTTCGTGATGGCATGCAGAAACTCATTCAGACGGCGAAGGACATGTATCTCTGCCTAAGCGGTGATGATGCTTGGGTGGGTCTTGCGACGGGATTGAAGATTGTCGATGACATAAGCAACACGCGCCGGAATTACTGCTTCTTGGATGAGCTGCCATTTCGGAATGAGAGGCATACTTTTTTTCTCTCCCTTGTGGAAAGACGAGGACTTGGAACAGCCATGGTGGATGGAACGTGGGCATGGGATCATGTTGCAGTCAGGGATTTCTTGGACAGCGCGGACAGGCTCTGGGGCCATGTCATACACGCCCTCTATGTTGGTGCCCACCTCTCTACTCGCGTGACGCAATTCTTGCAGCACCAGATCAGAAATGCAGACCGTCCCCGCAATCTCTTCTTTCAAGGGGAAGAAGGCTTCTTCTTCACGAGGTACAGCAAGACCACGCACTCGAAGGGCAGGGACAGCTGCATCCCTGCGTTTTTACCAGAACCTCTCAGGGAGCTACTGCTCGTCTTGCTGGGAAGTGGCTTCAGGGAGGCGCAAGCAGTCCTTGCCGGCATCGTGTATGGGGAAGAAGCACGTTCGTTGTATCGAACGTACGTTTTCTGCATTGTCTTTCCTGTGTTGTGGCTGAGTTCGGCTTACCTTAGCTATCTTTGTGTCGCGAATGGCAAGCGAACCACTCCAGAGGAGTTCTATAGAGACCTTCCAAAGAGAAACTACGAGATCTTCGGCTGCCAATGGGGTGCAAGGAACTTCCGACAAGGCATGATCACGCTCGCGCACCAGTTCATCTCCCCAAATGAGACCTTCGCCTGTGCAGATGACCTCCTTTCTGAGGCTGCAGACCATTCTACAGAGATCGATGTGGGCCACTATGCTATTGTTCACGGGACACTGCCGCGAGTCACCAACAATCAGATGAATAAACATCGCTGGCTAGCAGAGGAATGGGGAAGCCTCCTTGGCCTTGGCCCATTTTCGCCTCCCGAACCTGTGGGTGCTGTGCGCAGGAAGGCTCGTTTCGCGAAGACTCCAGAGGTGAATGAGCTGGGTGCCCAAGTCGCAGCCATGGTGGTCAACGCAGTGATGGATAAGCTTGCTACCCTCGGGGTAACTCGGGATACGATCGACTTGCTGAGCAATGTGAACAGGCAGTTGGTGTCGCCTGATCCTGCGCTCGATGATATATTGATGGCGTCATCTGCTATTCCAAACTCAAGGTCAAGTTTAACGAGAAAGCAAGATGTGTTGGAGATTCAACCGAGGAGCTCGGATGAAGCCCTCGAGCCACTCGCTTCGAGTTCACAGCCTATCCAACTGATCGGTCAGCGCAGGAGGGCTATTGCGGAGTCAAGTCAAACGCTGGAGCCCCCACGTCCCCCGAAGCGACCGCGCCTATATCGGGGAGCCATGGACATGCAGGAGGCCAGCAAGGAGGACGAGCGCGTGGATGTACCGGATCATGATCACGGTTCTGCAGACTCCTCTATTCTGCACGACACCCTGACTTCTATAAATGCAGACACACGACACGCCAGTTCCTCCGTCAGTGAGGAGTTTGTCTCTCTGATCAACGTCAACAATCCATTGATGGTCAATGAGGATGACTTGCAAGAAAACATCCGGCACACACTGAAAGAGCTGCTGAACGATCCCCATGCGCGGGAGAAGAGCAGGGCCCAAATGCTAGCCATCATGATGGTCATGCGACGGGAGCAAGATGCTGTCATCACTATAAGGACAGGCGGCGGCAAAAGCATGCTTTGGATGATCCCCCCACTGTTAGATGAAAGAATTCGTCTAATCGTCGTCTGCCCATACTCGGTCCTGCTTGAGGAGCAACACCAAAAGGCGGTGGATGCTGGATTGAGGGCCACTAGCTTTAAGCTCTGTAAGCACCCTCCTAAGTACACCCAGATCTTGTTCGTGCAGGTAGAGCATGTCACCCGAAAAAGCTTGTTCGAAAGGTGCGCCCATGGCTTTGGCATCGTTTAGTCTTGATACTTATGTGTCCATCTAAGGTTCCTGCTCAGTGGGGAGGCCGCGGGCTTCACGCACATGATCATTGATGAACAGCACGACCATATCACCTGCCCCGAAGGTAGAGTGGACGCATGGCGTCAGCTTACCAATTTGACATCGCGGGTCAACATGCCGGTCATCGCCCTATCTGGGACCAATCCTCCTTCCTTACAGCACAAACTCCTGGCGAACTTCGGCCTTCGTGAGGACGATACCGCCTTCATCCGCAGCCCTACCAATCGGTCCGAACTTGGGCTGCATGTAATCCATCTTGATCCATTTGCTGGGCTAGCAGCGTTGGCGCGTCTGGTGTTTGCGCTCCTGGGAAAACTTCAGGCTGGTGAAAGAATGTTGGTCTTCTTTGAATCCTGCCAGCTGGCAGAGAGCTTCGCGGAGCAACACGACTTTGCCGTTTATCACAGCAAACTTCTCAGTTCAGATACGAAGCGTGGAAACTTGTCCTCGTGGGACAGCGGTAGAACAAAGGTGATGGCCTGCACATCTGCTTTCGGATTCGGCGTCGATCGCCCAAAGATTCGCTTCGTCGTAATCTTTAACCCCAAGCACAGTCTGCTCACGACGATGCAGATGGCAGGCCGGGCAGGGAGGGACGGAAAGATGGCTTACGTCTTCCTCGCAACATCGGAGCAGTCGTCACCGTTCCAGAAGAAGAATGACCTCTCCTTTGCATCTGAGCTGGGAGGGTTAATCCATCGGCAGGTGTGCCGAGTCTATCAGGCGATGCACTGCCTAGACGGACCGGAGATGGCACGGACGTGCAGGGAATTGCAAGGGCAGGTGCCGTGCGACGTATGCCACCCTAACAGTGAAATGCACGTCTTCGCTACAAGAGCGGTGCAGGACCCCATGCAGAGATTCGTCAGGCCTGGGGCAAGAGAGGGTGCAGAAACTTCTGCTGGCTCACCCCATAGTGTCGGCAATTGGTCCATGACGGCCCGCGGTCCACTCACACGCCCGCCAACACAAACGACCGGGGCCCCAACAACCGGCGATGACGTGACCCCTTTTAGTGTCTCTCTTGCAACAGATATTTTCAAAGAAAACAGTAGCGTGTGGTCGGGAGTAAAGGTACGTGTGTGCTGCACGACGCGAGGGAACGACAAACGATTAACCTATTTTGCTTTAAATCCAATTAACTCAGCCGGGTCCCACCCCATGGTCTCAGCCAGAGCCTGCCAGGCGGCTCGCGTCTGCTGCTTCGATGCCAGACTTGCGCTTTTCTAGCAGGGCTGAGGACTCGAGCAATGCCGCAAGGGCTCGACTGAATCGCACTGCGGAGTTGGACAGGTACATGCCGTCGTTGCAAGGCAAATGTCCGTATCACTTCGTCTTGGAGGGCAGACTCGAGGTGGACCATTTTCCGGGTTGCAGCCTCGAAGCCAAACTGCTGAGCAACTCTCCGGGAGACTTCAGTGCATTCAAGGGGTCGTTCGTGTTTGAAAAGTATACGTACTGCTTTACTTGCGGCATGCCACAAGACAGGAAGATGAACGGCGAAGGCCCAAGGTGTCATGCAGCCCATAAGTGGACAGAGCGAAAACCTTGCAGATTTGGGAGTTTCATTTTCAGGGCTACGTTCTGCATCTGGCAGAGTGAAGATCTGCGGCAGGAGATGATCAACGGACTGGGCGTGACGGAGCCAATAGCTGGGCAGGAAGAATTCACCGAGTGGGCGAACAGGGACCTTTATTCAGGGGGTAAGTATCACAACTGTTTAGAGGTGTTCCTATGGTTCTGCCGGCGTAAGGAGCATATGAACCCTAAGTACTTCCTTCATTAATGTCGTCTATATGCTGCGAGTCCGTCTTACAAGTCTGTGCGACGAATCAGATAGTCAAATATAATGATATATCCGTCTGTGCATATTGCTTGGACTACATGATAAGGTCATTATCACACGTTCCGCTCAACTCGTCCAATTATCTGTCAGACGGACGTAAGGTTGATTGTCGAGGAATACATCAACGCGTAACTCCGGCGCACAAAGCTGAGTTGGAGTGTTAGTGCCCGCGCCTTGAGGGTCTTCCCTTACCCGTCGTTCACAAGGTGCCAGTGTTGCTCTCCGAGGATGGGGTGCAAAGAAACGTACCTCGGATTTGAGTGCGATGGAACTGAGTCGCTTGAGGATTTGCGGAGGCCAGAGGGTGTAATGGACGAGGTACTATCGTAGCACGACAACCACAATGGCTCTCGATCTTAGGCAGCTACAGGCGACAGGGAGGTGTGCTCTTCCGGACATCTGGTAGCTGTCCGACTGTTTTCAGTAACTGGTACAAAGTTCTCGATCTACTCCCGTGCGAGGCTCGTGTGCGTGGCCTGAGGAATCGGCGGGCTCTGTGCCATCTATATTAGAGTCACGTATGTGAGTCGCGGGGACAGAAGAGGAGCGCTGCGGAGGTTGCGCGACGTAGAATGCGGTGCCGATGCACTTGGCAAACTGCTTGAGTTCGTCGCATTTTCGTTCGCGGACGTAGTCTTCAGGCTTCGTGCTAAGGCAGAGATCGGTGAAATCCCCGAAGGTGTGAGTGACGTGCTTGCAGGAATGACATGCTAGCGAACTTGCCGCCGAAGAGCATGTTGACAAGGGGGAGACCAATTCGTCGTCGGACTGCGGGGTGGTGGCGTGGTGAGACCGGGACTGCGCATGTTTGGTCTTTTTGGACTTGATGACCTGCGCGCACGGGGTCAACCGGACGGACGGGGGTCGACGGGGTGTGGGCTCACGTCCATCTCTTCCATGCGAAGGGCGTCGAGGAGCTGGCAGAGAAACTCGTGGGCATCCTGCTGCTGAAAGTCGAGGTATTGATCGTGCTTCTACCCAAAGGCAGCCAGCGAGCACCGCAAGGGGTCACGGCAACCCACAGCCACTTTCGGGTCACCGATTCGGATTCGCCGAAAAGGGGGACGCTGAGCTGAAGGGGTCTCGCGTCCGCAAGGAGATCTGGATGGAACTGGGCCTTCTGTCGGAGCATGGTGAAGAGGGCTGTGGTTACTGCCTCGCCGGGCTTGGGTTGGATCGTGAGGGCCAGCGAGGCGGGCGAGCCGGCGTCGCCGTCGGACGGACGAAGGGCCCACCGACTGGATCCGGAGACCATCGATGTGCACAGACGTGGGGCTCTGGTGGGCCACGTGTTGATAGGGCAGCGCACCGACGAACGACTTGAAGTCGAAGATGGCCGCTTGTCCGGGAACGACGACGCGAACGCGAAAGGCAGCCACGTCGTCTGAACGGACCTCGACACGCGCGAGGGTGACCACAGGGGTCTTATGGGGGTCGTCGACGAAATACGTCAACGTGTTTTCTTCGGCGAGGAGTTGGATGGGTGGGGAATAGGGACTGCGCTGAACGTGGGTTCCTGATTTCTGTCGGACTGGAAGGGCGTCTTCGACAAAGATGCAGCCTGCGACGCAAACGGTCGTCAGGTGAGCTCGCCGGGGTTATATAACGTTGCACTGGTACAAAACGTACATCGGAACATAGGTTTCTGGACCTCCGTTTCTGGACCTCCCCTGGGCTTGAGCAGGAAAACCGTTGTCTTCGCAAAGGAACAGCCTGACAAGCAGAGGTCTTGGGGCGCTGAATCAATTGGACCCTCAACGGCCGGGCTTGGGTGTATCGCAGTCGCGCGACAGATTGTCCCAAGCGAAACCGACGCCTCGTTCGAATTTCAAAATGAAGCTCGCGTCGCTGTCGCCCTCACTCACGCCCTCTCGCGATGAACACGCCACAGCGGCGACGCTCCCTCGCCCTCGCCGTCTCCCTCGTCTGTCTTGCAGTGACGTGACGACGGCAATTTGCCCCCTCGCCCCTCGCCCCTCGCCTTCTCACCCCACCTCTCGCCGTCTCCATCTCCTCTCCCTAATCTTAACAACGGCCCCTTCTCGTCCCCCGACGACAACAGTGACGTGGACCCCCAACAGTCGCTCAACGCCCCAGGCATGATCTATTCGGCGAGGGAGCCACCTAAAGACCCGCTGTGCGAGTCGCCAACGCAGACGACGCGACGAGGACGTCCCCCCAGGTGCGTAGCAGAGTCGCCTGGCCAGCAACACCTGATGTCGCCCATGACCCTGACTGCACTCTTTCGTCGAAGCCAATGTGTCGCTCGCAAGCCCTGCGCAACGCAAGGACCATTTGCTCGTTGGAAACTCCAGAGAAAAACGTCTGGAAGAACGGGTCAGATACGAATAAGGTACCAACGATGTGAAACGACCTTGGTGAACTCGGCGCCCTCCGGTTGAACGATCCGGATCGCTTCCGCACACCCGTGCAAGAACGCTTTCGTCATCGCAGGCTCGTACGTGCATCCGGTTCTCCCCTGACGACGTCTTCAATGGTCAACACCGCCGAAAGTAGTCTGAACTCACCAATAGTCCAAAGTAGGCCGCCTGGAACGCTATTTGGACAAATGCGTCCGGGCTGAACTTGTGGTTGGTGATGAAGTTCTTTCCGACTCCAACGCTTGACAGTCGTTCCGACAAATCAGATCGCTCAATCGCGTCTCTGTGAAACGGATGCGAATCTGAGGGGCGAGCGTCCAAATGAGCTTGGCAGGGTCCGTGTCATATCAGAACGTAGTAGAACTGATGCTGGCGACGGATGAATCTTGACCATGTTTCCCTGGATTGGACTTTGGAGGTCAGTACGACCTCGCGTGAGGGGAGAGTGGCGCGTGGAACAAGGTAAGCGCCGAAGGATTGATGGAGCGTGTCAGCAACTTGAGACCTTCCGTGAACACGTCCGCTGTGAACTTGATCGCCTAGTGAGCACGACGATGGAGCTGGGCCCTGAAAAAGTACTCGAGGACGGTGTGCTCAAAGTTGATGCTAGCTGTGCCGTCCGCGCAAACGACGATCTGGAGCTGTTCACGCGCGATCGCGTCAGTCGGTCCCCGAGCGTCGACGGGCGAGTCACATTTTGTTGTACCACCAGTTGGTACACGTCCCAACTTGAACGCCCTCGCGAAGGTCGTACAGGAACTTGGAGCAGAGAGCTGCCAACTCTTCTCCGTGGACGTTGTGGAGCTGGTTGTCGATGCCTTCGCGAGGCGACGCAAGCACGCGGCGATTGTGTAGTCTTCGCCGAGCGCCTGCCGCAGCTTGGACCATGTCTTCCGGTTTTCGGTCGTAAGAATGCCGATAGATGTGCGGGCGACCTGGATGGGACAAAAGTGAGCCGCGTGAACGGTATCACGCTGTTGACGGACCTCGGTGATGGGTGTCTTGTCTGCATCGTGCAGAATGGCCTGAGGATTTAGCAGGACCTCGCGTTCGGTGAGCAGAGGCCGGTTCACTTCGTCGAGGGCGTCGAACCAGTCTACATGAACGCGCTCGAATCAGATGTGAGAGGAGGCGACAAGGGGGACTTACAAAACTGCCCACGTCTGAGAACGACGATGCGGCCCTGTTTGGGACCATCTTGCAGTCCCTCTACGTCCGCGAGGATCAATCGCCGCTGCATCCGATCAAACGGACGTTCGCACCTAGGTCGGGATCCGCGCTGTTCCGAACAACCTCGTGTACTGATCCATGTCAAGCAGACGGCCGCGGACGTTGTCTGGGTCGAGCAATCCTGCAGGAAGATCACGAACGAAGCCGAGCGAAGAGATGATGAGGGCGGCGGCGCGAGGCAACTGAGAGCCCAGATTTGGGGTGGGATCGTTTCTTGGGGAACGAGATCTGGATCAGCCAACGCGCTCGAAGGACGAGGGATGCACTCAAGCACGAAGAAGGGGTTGAGGGCGAGGACGACGGGGTCGCTGTGTGACAAGTAACTTTCGTACCTAAATCGTAGAGGGTTCGTTTCGCCGCGAGGTAGCGATCGAGACCGCTCACCCAAAGTCTTTGAAGTAGAAGGTGAACGAGTGTTAAACGGGGATCGACAGCGACGCACCTCGCTCGTCCTGTGGCCCATTGCTGACCGTCCCCTTGAAGGAAGCTCTGCACGGCGTGGGTGGTGGGAGCGTGTTCCTCGTCAAAGTCAGATAGCGCTTGCATGTGTCCTCGAGGGGTGGAATTGACAGCTTCGGGAGGGCGTCTTGGTTGGCGAAGGTGGCCCCCGGGGTCGGGACGTGTGGATGGAACTTGGTCGAGGTCACGTCACAGCGTCTACGAGTAGACCCGCGCTCATCGTGGGCATTGGGGTCGAGTTTTCGACGCGGAGACAGGACAGTTCGCAGGGAACGTCGAGGCAGTGCAGAACGACAAATCCGCGTTTCGCGTGTCGAGGCCCTCCCATAACCTCGTCCCCACTCCAACTCACCCACGAAATTGTCCCCAAGTACATCAACGAACGGGACCTCGTGCCCACCTCGGACATGCATCCGCGCGTCATACATCGATGCCTCGACCTGCTCGCTGAAGAGCGATTGCGGGTCAGACATGCTTTTCTTGGAGACCTATTACGACGCCGGTGTACCCTTGCGATCTCACGTAGGCATGAACCAGCGCGGCGGTAGACCTGGCTTTGCCCGCGTTCGGCCCAGCGATGGCCGGGTGCTCTGGTACATCCTCTACCTCTGCTCCACACCGCACCTCACCAGTGTCCAAGGCAATCGGTTGCTGACCCTCGGAAACATCGAGGCCACCTCGTCAGCTGACGTCACCTTCGTCTCGTTCGTCACCGGCGCAGCCCTCTATCTCACCGGGGACGCCCACAACCTCGTCGGTCCCACCGCCCAGCGCCTCATGCCTCGCACCAACGGCCTGACGACCAACCTTCGAAGCTTCAACATCCACGTCTGGGGCGGCGATCCCTTTCCACCAATCGCAATGTCGATGAGCAGACCTGCGCTCATCGCGGGCATCGATGCGAGTCGAGTTCTTCACACGACGATGACGGAACAAATTTGCGTAGTACAATCGAGGCCTTCGGGTGCGTACTACGACAATCCTCGCCGGCGCGCTCCAACTCATCCACCATTCTTCCACAACTCAGAGACGCTTTTCCCTGGGCCTATCACAACCGGCGGCGAACCGTTTCAAATCTCGATCGCACGTAGGGCATGAAATCAGCGTGGCAGCAAACCTGGCTTCGCCGGCGTTCGGCCCAGCGGTCGGACGCTCGTGATTCCTCTGGTACGTTCTACCCGTGGTCTAATGCTTTAGGTTCAACCTCACATCGCCCAAAGGCCATCTTCCCTCGGATATCACTTTTGTCTCGTTCCTTAATCGGCGCCGTCCTCTATCTCACCGGAGACGCCCATAACCTCGTCGGTCCCGTCGCCCAGCCCCTCATGCCTCGCACCAACGCCCTGATGATCGTTCGCACGTTGGGCTACGTCCTGGTCGAAGACGCGCTCCTTGTCCATTAGAAACCCAGCACCCAAGTCCAGCGCAGTCCCTACTCCCCGCCTGTCCGACGTCTCGCCGAATCTACGCATCTAGACGGTCTCTGGATCCAGCAGGTGGGCCAACGTCGACGGAGACGATGGTTCTCCGCCCGCGTACGCGTCCTGCCGGCCCCGTTCAACTACGACGCCCTCCAAGGACGACTGTAACTTAATCGTTCGTGCGCAAACCCGCCTCTCGTCCTCACCCTCATTCCGGGCGTACAGCCATCATCGGTGCCCCCTCGCACACAAGACCGTCGCTTATGACACCAAGCTCAAAGGCGCACCCCCCGCGCGTTTCCTTCCGCGGAGCCGAAAGCACTTACGCTGTGGGTGGGATCGTTGACTCTCGACGTGACAGCACTAGACGCTTATCAGTCGGGGTCCTCAGTCTCCCTCAGATCCTGTGTTCCAGGTGGCATGAACGTTGGCGGCAACGACGATCTCCAGATTAGGTCAAAGTCAAGGCGTTGATAAAGGAGCACCGCCGTTCGCTCACCCCGTCCGAAGCTGCCTAATTGACAACAATTATAGCACATCTTGCAGATATATTGCAGGAATGCATCTGTAAAAGACCGACAGGATGGTCATCTCTGGTCAATCCTGTCCTCCGAGTCATCCTCCAACTCCGAGACAAGCTCTACCTGCTCTGGGACGCACCGCCCTCGACTGACCCGCATGTTCAAGTTATCCCCATGCCCGCGTAATCTACACTCCCGTCCTCACAGTCCATCACCCGCCTACCTCGCCAGAGAGCTCGCCGGCGCCGACGACTGTTGTACTAGCCTCAAGACGAGCCACGCCGGTAAATGCTCCTTCGAGGTGCTCGTGCCTGCGCCTCGTTCTACGGGTGCCGACTCGTTGCCAATGGTTACCCGAACCTTTGGTCAGCCCAAAGGCCGGACCCGGCATTGTCCTCTGCACGCGGACCCAATTTCCAGAGACCCCAAGACTGGAGTTTCCTACTTGTTGATGGCCGGTATAGGTTGTGGCGCGAGGTAACCTCAGGCCGTTTAGAGAATGTTTAATGTGGCAAACCACCATATTTACTCTCCGGCTAACATTGCCGCACAATGATAATGCATTCTTCCGAGTCAAGTATGGCGTCTACACTCGCTAACGACCTCACCTTGTGGTAATAGGCTCACTGTACCCCAGAAGACGCGCCCACAGCTTCATCGCCAAGCTCTACTGAGTTTGTCCATAACGACGTCGCAAAGCAACCACCATCTCATTCGTCCAGCGCCTTCCACGTCGACGCGCGTGTCCTCTCCATGTTTCAAACCCTCGCCAGACAGGCCCGCACGCACCTCGACAGGCACCTCGCGAACCTCGTCGCTCTCGCGCGACTCGCCATAGCTCACCCATTATCACCTCGCAGGGGCCCAGCAGTACGTGGACGTCGTCGTCCGTCACATTGGTCCATCCCTCCGACTCGGGACGGTCAACGACGCGAACCTGAGCAGCTGCAGTCCCGACGTGTTACTCTGCGGCAGTGCGAGCGACGGGCACGTTGTCCGGGTGATTTCGGATCAGGGGTACGTAGCCGGAGCGCGGACTTCTCCCTGTCGTCCTCGTTCTGTGTGACAACAAAAATGTCAAGCGTCCGAATGACCGATATGGAGCCACGTTACATGTTGAAGCGTGCTCACCACCAAACGGCCAGGATCACGACTCTTGAGCTGATGACAACGTCGATCTTTGAAATCCACCCCGCGGACTCCCGCCAAACTTTTGAGTCTTGACACAATTTGCAGCTGGTCACTAGACTACTTTGCAAGCGGCCTCGACAACTTAGCTTGGGTAGTAGGAGACAAATGAACCTTCTTCCGTACGTATCCGCGGTTGTCGTGCGACATACTGATCGAATCGAATCGAACGCAGCAGGCTGAAGAATTCTTCCCTTATGACCGTGCACAAATTCGAGGGCGCCTCCTCTAACACCCCTCGTTCTATGGCTGGGAAAGAGCGCGTCGTCAGATGAATACACCAACTCGGACCACTCACTCCCACGTCCGGATTGAGGAACCTTCTTGACAAGAAAGTCATCGGATAACATATCTCGTGCGTGATGCACACTCCCCTTCGAACTATCCTATACTGATCTGGATTCCCAGCATTCGGGTTTCGCGCAGATGGTTCCTGTGATCCGAGAGGCGGCGGTACCTCGTACCTACTGTTGCTCCGCCGCTTTTGCTGACATCTATGTGCATAGTTCAGCAATATTTTCTCGCATCTCTCTCGTCTACAAAATGACACCGATGGTCCATACGACGTTATGTCGAGTCCAACTTTCACGGCCATAGAACTGTTTGTCAATCACTTGAGAACACGCGGCATCCATGGTATCCCCCACGTTTCGTGTAGCTTTGCCATGTTCACTGTTTCGCCACCGGTGCTAACTAGAGTTTTGTCTGGGTGGCCATGTCTTTGGGAGATCGTAAGTTTCACTTTCTTTTTCTGGCCTTTTTTCCTCACCAAGTCTTCTCCACAGCTCGCGCCGAGCGTCTACAAATCACGATAGCCAACACCCTCTGAAGCGCGTACCTCAACGTCTACATGTACGCCGACAAGAGTGAGTCTTGAGTCTCGGAGTGCGCCTGAGTCGTTGACGGGTACCGTCTCAGGGACATTCCGATCTACGCGCGTCGTAACCGACCTTGGGTTCAGCACCGAATTTAGTAAAAGGTTGATTGTTACGGAGGCGGGTCGCTCACAATACTTCCTTTTGACCGTGGTCGCGGTGTTGTTGCCTTGCAGTCTTCGACCCAATACCCGTACCCGTATGCAACCTGACCCTGGAAGCCGAAGACTAGTTTTTCCTGTGAGGAGAAGGCCAACGAGATAGCGAGGGCGAGCGGGAGACGGATGGTTCGTTTTCACCCTCTTGCGGTTCAGTTGGATTGATATGGCTTGGCGCTTCGATAAGCAGAAGAAATAGAAGAGAAGTATGTATGCGATGAAGTTAGTGGGGGGCTCCGTGAACATGTGGTTGTCCACCAACTCGTCGTGCGCGGCGCGCCGATCCGGCAGCGGCGGGAAGCGCGGGAAGGAGTTGGTGAGGTAAAAGTGGCCGAGGACGTTGGTCCCGAACTGAAGGTCATACACGTCGTCAGTGAGCGTGTCCATAGGAGGAATCATGACTCCGCTGTTCAGAGGCACGTCTCGTAAGAGATCGACCGCATCAGCGACCTCGGACTCACACGTTGTTGAACAGGACATCCAGCCGTTCCTCTTTTCGGCTCCCCTGTGCGCTCCCCGACGCTGATAAAAAGGTCACGGATTGAAATCCTCCACGGCTCTCTTGACGCTCTTCAGATTGGCCAGGTCCAGGACGATGCAGCGGGCACCCTTTCCAGTGGTCTGGTTGAGCTCTTCGAGGGTCGCTACGGCCTCAGATCGGTCGCGTGCGGTGATCCATACCTTGGCATTCTTGGCTAGCGACGCCTAAAGACGAGTCAGAATGTGACGGAACAAGCTCAGAGAGACGCACCCTGGCAGTCGCTATGACTATGCAAATTGCTGGAATATCTATCTAATTAGATGTTTGCTGATGATGATCTTCTCCGGTGCCGGCCATGGCGCCAATGACGAGGACGACCTGGTCAAGTCAAGTGCCGGAGGACTCGACAGCTGTGAAGATGGAACGGGCGCGAAGCCGGCACAATATTTTTCCTTTCTGAAGGAAAAAGGGATGCTATACCCAAAACCTCTTGTGGTTCACACCGGACGGGAGGCCGACAATTTTTTTTCGTTGGAGATTCCAGGGTCCGAGTTTGAGGGTTTTGAGAGAGAATATCCTTATCGCTGAAACGTAGTCAGCTTTGGCTTAGTAAGCAACGGAGGGGCACGCGCCAAGGTCAAATGTCACGCCTGTCACACTCATATACGGACACTCCAACAACCATGTCGCCGCCGTTGCTGCTGCGTTCCTCCTCATTGGCGTCGCATCCAGGCCATCCAAGGTGTGTATTGATTGTGAACGTTCGACAGACTAGATCCTCACCCGTTTTCGTTTGCAGCTCGACGCCATACCAACTTACGGTTCGAGCACTTGGCTCGGCTCCTGGTGGGTCAGCGACCAAGTCGGCACCGTTCAAGGTTTCAACGTTCTTCCACTGGATGGTCATCGTCAACAGCCGGGAACGCGTGGACGAAGTGCAGCGCGTGCCCGCAGGCGTGCTCTCGTTCATAGAAGCGTCCAGAGACGTGAGCCAGTCTCCACGTTTCGTTTCCACGCCCGCGCTAATAACCTCACGTCCTGTAGCACCTCCCAGGTTGACCACACGAAGGGACCCGAACTGCATTGAGACCCATATCACGTTCCGTTCATCCGCTCGCAGCTGACGCGCAATCTCGGGGCATTAATCTCGAGGCGAGTTATTTGGTCGTTGACGGACATGACGACCGGCGTAGAAGAGCGTGGCACGCTCAGCGTCGTGCAACATCTGGTCTGCAGGGCAAGCAATAGAGCGTTTGTCGGGCTTTCGTTGTGTGCGCCTCTTGTCCATGCTCTAGGCCGCGACCCCGGGATCGACCTCAACACTTGGTACACGACGGACGTCACCTTGAGATTGATGGTCATCTCACTGTTCCCACGAGTACTGAAACCGTGCGTCGCTCACCGGTGAGTCGCAACCACTTCTCCTGATCACTCGCTCAACCGTGTCTTAGGTTTCTCTGGAACGAACGACGGTCGATATCTGCTACCGCTGCATGCACATCACTCAGCGTGACCCCAACCACCGGCGAGCGACCAACGCGAAGGTCCTGTCCTACATTTTACAGCCGGAAAATGACCACTACATGTGTACCGCCCACGGGAACGGGAAGCGGCGCCTAGAGTTATCAACCGAGACCATACGTCCTCGGCATAACGCGGAGTGATCCGGGGCTAAATGTGATAGACTAGACTTGACAAAGGCGAACTGCGCGTCGACCTGCGAGGGCGTCACGGGCACGGGACCCCATCAGGGGGACTGCAACCTACTCATCGACGCCCTCAACGCCGAGAGTACACCAACGTTCACCGAGGGGCCATACACCGTCATTAGTTGGGTCCAAGCGAGCTGCACGATCGAGTTGTGAGTGGGGCACCCGGCTTGAGGGGAGGAGGACTGACGATGCTGTAGTATCCAATCCACGGCGGATACGATCACGTAGGGGTTTTGCATATCGAGGTGACCAGCCCGCTTATGGAGTTCGCAGGTACACGTACACCTATTTGGCGACGGTCGCCAGCTATCTGTCCGATACGTGTAACACGGCGAATGGGTACGCGAAAGGTAGTTGCATTTTCAATGGACTGAAAGATGCGATCTGTGTTGGGAACACAGCGGTCAGTGACCAGTCGACGTAACATAGTTGCACTGCTGTCAGTGAAGGATAGAGACTAGGTATGATGTCTAGGACAGAAGGTTTTTACCGCAGCACCGTGGATGTAGGCCAGAAACGACTCAGACCAGTATACAAGGTCAATTGACACGTATGCGAGTGTACAGTGAGAAACACTAGTAGTTCTTGTCCTTTGAACGCTCCATCACTGTGAAGAGACAGCCAGTCAAACGGACGAAAAACGGTTCCGAATGCGACAACGCACGATTGTAATGTAGGAGCTTTTCGATCAGATCGACGTGCGTCAACACCATATGACGACAGCAATATCACTTCAACTGCAACTCGTCAAGAGCGTCACAGGCTGCGATCTGCTGTGAGGTCGGGTCGGGAGAGGGGCGAATGAGCCTACCCTTCGCTCATGTCGTTCGCCAGCAATTCCAAGTACGCAGTCCATTTGTCCCCGATGACTTTTCCGCACGTGAAGCACCTAACAGGAATGATCTGCGAACGTGTCTGTAAATCGCAGTGTCTAGCGAGGTCGTTGGCATACCATGGTCGATGTCGGCGGTGGTGGTCCCGAAGAAACCCATGCACACGTAAAGCTGCACGTGTCAAGAAACGGAATGCGTTGGTTGTCGCCGACGACGAGCTCGACATGGGCGACAATTTCGAACTGCATGACTCGCTCCAGTCGCTCCAAGACGGCGCATCCGCATCCTACGTGATACCCAACGAACACGACATACGCGACACAGAACCCGGCTCCTTGCTACAACGTGCGTCGGCCCCACACCGGTCCAACTCGCATCTGACCCCCCCGCAGACGCCGTCATCAGGGCTGCGCACGACTCGGAAGGCGTCTCCGAGCCAGAGATATTCGACATAGTTCGTAGTCTGCTCAAGCACGCTGATGTGGTCCCCGGCCCTCTTATGAGCAAGTTCCTCAACTCAATCGCATCAGGGTTCGGCACGCAGATAGACGCGGCGATCAGGGACTCCAAGGAGGACGATCAGTAGGCCATTCGAGGGCACAATGTCCCGCTCGAGATGTACGCCTTTCTCCTCCACTGGTTCGTCATTGCCGCGGAAAAGGTCAAATCGAGGGGCGAAGAGGATGCGCCGCATCCACAACCCAGAGCGCGTCGTGGAAGAGGTGGCAGGGGAGGTTGGTGCGCTGTAGCGAGATCCGCAGAGGCTTGGAGTTGGGTGGACCAAATACAGGCCACGCTCGAGCTGTTTTCCAAAGCGATGAAGCTCAAAACGCATCGCATCTGGTTGACGAGTCCAGAAAGAGACGCATTCATAACGTACGTTCCATGTGTTCTAACTCAATTGCCGAGTGAATGACCTTTGGCTTGCTGTATTACTCGCCCCGCATATCACGTCGCAGAGAACGAACATCACATGAAGGACAGTTCCATCAAAATGGGAGTCTACAAAGTGATTTGTGTCGCTGTCAGGCACCACGGACATACCCTTGCTGCACAAATCAGCATCATGCAGTTGCTGCAGTACTATGAACATCTCTCCGAGCCAATGGCAGAGCTCCTAATGTACCTCGCCAAGGACTTTGACCATGCCCAGCTTGGAGACGAGATTCTGCGCGAAATTGCTGGGGTGACTTTCAGTGCTCAAGACACCAAGGGTCCAAGAGCGTTTTCGCGTTTCCTCGTCAAGTTCACCGAAGAGTCGCCGCGGTCAGCTCACAAACAAATCAGTCTCCTGCTCTGACATTTGGATTCTGAGGTAAGTCCACCCCTCTCGGAACCGATGACTGGTATTGATGGAGGTCCTCCTAGTCGTACGCGATGCGCATGGCGATGGTTGAAGTCATCGGTTCGCTCATCCGCGAACCCTCGGATTCCGAAGACATGACCAATGACTCGATGCAGATGCACAAACAGCTCAGCGGCCTCTTCGACCTTCTCATCTCCCGCATGCTCGATCTCTCCTCCTACGTTCGCTCCAAGGTACTCGCCATGTTCTCCAAGCTATGCGAGCTCCGCGTTCCCTTCCCGAAACAGCGACTCAAGATCACGAGACATGCCGTAGTGATGCTGGAAGACAAGGGATCGACAGTGTGCAAGTCGGCGGTGGCGTTGTTGGGCAAGCTGGTGTCGACGCATCCGTGGGGACTGATGCACGGCGGTCCTTTGAACCTCGAGAAGTGGCAAGGTTATTACGATGAAGTGGCGACCAAGCTGGAAAAATCAGTGGATGTTGTTGACAAGGCTGTCGAGCGGGAAGGCCATGGGGAAGAAACAAAGCAAAGGGAGGAGGAGGAGGACGGCGATGGCGTGGAACGTGGAGGCAAGGATGCCAGAGAGGACGGAGAGGATGTCGAAATGCAGGCAGGTGATGTCGAAAGTACCCTGAAGGCTCGTAAAAAGGGGAAACAGTACGCATTCGATGTTGTAGTTACTTCGTTCTAACTATCTCCCCAGACCACGGACAGAGGAGGATGAGATGGACGTCGATGATCATCCCAGAGATACTGATTTGGACAGTATAATGGACGAAGACAAGGAACAACCACAGCCGAAGAAGCGTAAAAAGCACACATGTCAACAATCAACCTT
This sequence comes from Strobilomyces dryophilus, assembly GCA_038089955.1. Classification (NCBI taxonomy): domain Eukaryota; kingdom Fungi; phylum Basidiomycota; class Agaricomycetes; order Boletales; family Boletaceae; genus Strobilomyces; species Strobilomyces dryophilus. The sequence continues at coordinate 17,885 of JBBPLT010000234.1, forward strand.
ACCGTGATGACGTCGGAACAAGAGGCACTCGCCGTGCTAGAGTCCAATGAACTCCTGCATCTCAGACTACGGAAGAAGTATTATTTGGAAGCGCTCAGCTTCATCAAGACGATCGAGAGTGCCATGGATTCCGTGATGCAGCTGCTCGGTAGTACCAACCGAGCTGTGCAACGAGATCATCAAGAACCTGACCCGATGAGCATTTGCGCGCAGGTCAGGGCTGCCAGGGGATGGGGAGCGCGACCCGAACGCGATGGACGAGGACGGGGGCCGCCAGCGTCGGCAGGTTTCGCCTCACGCGCGCCTGTGTCGGGCATCTCGTCGACACAAGGTGGCAGTCAGGCGTCGGAGAAGGATGTCGGAGACGTGTTCCACCTCAGCCAGCTCCTGTTCGTCGTGGGCCACGTGGCAATCAAACATATTGTCTTTCTCGAGCTCGTCGAACGGGTCGTCCGACAGTCGGAAACGCTGGCAGAGCTTGTCGACGATGTTTTCCGCGTGCTTTTCCTGTCGTGCGGAGAGGGTCAGCGAATCCGAGGGAGGGTCGACGGATGACGGACTTTTTCGATGAAAGAAAAGATGTAGCGCATCGTGCATTGGAACGCCTCCTCGTCGACGGTGTGCTGCCCAGAGGACAAGTGGCTGATGACTGTCACCGTCGCGTCAGGAACGACCCCGTGTCGACGTCGGACCTGCTTACCATCTGGGAGGTTATTGCAGATCACATTGTCCTTGGTCGACAGCTCCGTGAAGAATAACTTGACCAGGTCCGACACCCTCAGCTGTTCTTCTTCACGACGGGGTCTTGGTCCATGAGGCCCTTGTAGAGCTCATTGCTGTTCTCGTCGATGCTGCTGCTGAACGAGACCGCAACATCCCCGAGCGCGATGATGATGTTGCTCCAGATGTTGGGGTCGCGCGACACCTCCAGGATTTTGAACAGCAGGTAGTGGTGCTGGTCGCAGAATTGCAAGGTCACACAGAGGAACTTGGAAAACGACAGCGTTGCTGTTGCACGGAAAGTATGGTTCTAGCAATCCGTCGTGAGCGATCCAGTCGATCGGACGGGCTCGACTCACTTTGAATTTGTGGGACTCCCACAGATATGGATGAGGAGGCATCTCCTGCATTGCAGCGATCCGTTCGCCAATCTCATCTTCGATGTTGCCAGTGACCTGGTCCAGTTCCTTGACCTCTTTGGACCCCTTGTTCGGCACATTCACCCCTACCACAAGTTTCGCCGACATGATGGAGCAGAACAGCATGCATAATACAGGTAGAATGGGTTCTCTGTAAGTGGGCTTGTATGTGCATGTTATCTATTTTTAAATGCTGTTTTCCAGGGAAATCAAAGGGCCTAGGGGATATGAAGACTGAACTGCACAGCAACACAATCTCTAATTATTCGGCTGCACTTAGCCTTCGTCCTGCACCATAACATCTCTTCATCAAATGAAGCAAGGCATACTTTGCCTGCAGTATGCGAGAGACAGCCTTGAATGACACCAACAAGGTGTGTTTCTTGATTCAACAGAAGTCAGCTCTTGAAGTAGATCATTACCAGGCAATTGAACTCGATCCATTGTCTCCATGGGGCTTATGAGACAAAGCATGCAGCATCACATAGGGCAGATGATGATGAGAATGTAATCGATGCATTTGAGACAATGTTGTCAAGGATGTCATGGTCAACTGACCCAGAAATTTGTGGTGTCATTGTTGTCTGGCTGGCCCTCATCAATTTAGTTCATCCCCAAGACTGCCATCACTGATACATAGCTCCTGGAGGGGTCCGAGAGGTTGTTGAGGGCACCATCTGTGATTTGCCATGTATGCTCATCAACACTACCTCCAGCTGTCTTCTTGACAAATATGAACAGGCCTCCACATTTGAATCACACCTGGTTTTCAACAAGCTGGTATCCTTCACTGTGATGCAAATTGACCATGCTCGTATTAAGCATGGTGTTGTGGATTACTATCGCTATGCCATGTTCTCGCCCTTTTTCTGGTACTCTCAGTGGTGATGCTGCAGTGCTTGTTGGATGGTGTATTGTGCCCTTCTTTCACTGGCAGACTTGGTTGAAGTACATCCAGAGACTTGGAATTTGGTTAAGGGCCATGGGAAAGGCACACTGCAGCAAAATGTCCTTGATCTTGTGGCTATCTGTAGCTACTTATCACAGTTTTTGGAACTTTAACTACTTTTCCATAGTACTACTACTTGTTCAGGTTTTCTGCAGTTGAGTAAAGTGAGGAAAGTTCGAAACAATAGTACCATTAAAACCATACAGTACTTGTTAATATGATAAGCCTGGAATGAGGCAAGACAGCACAGTGGGGACAGTGTGCTTGCATTCAGGCCCAGGAAGATACATCAGAGAAGTGGGGATCAAAGAAAAAACACTGGCAGGGTGATTGTTACAATCACCCCTGAAGAACGAGAGTACTTCCAATGAGAGTTCACTGTGTTCCTGGGAAATCAGGAACAATAGATGTTTCAGTATATACTGCCCATTATTTTCTTCTGAATGACTCATTTCCCTATTGCGTCTGACTCACTCTTCTTTTGTATTAACACTGCATTGCATTTCACTCTGCTTCCACATGGAACCTATCACCCTTCCACTTCTGCCTCTCCATTTGTCTTCCTGACTCGTTCCACAGTACTTGACTCCTTCCACATGGACATCTGTTTACTTCTCTAGGGTATCTCTCTTTTTGGCCCTTGTAGTTCCCACCTCCATCTAGAATGTATAAAAACCTGACACCCATGTACCAATAGCCCTAAGCTAGTTCTATGCAATCCAAGCCTAGTTCCTAGCCACCGCCTGCCTCTATGGTTAGAGTCAACATGAGACCCTCTGAAAGTGTTTGTTCCACTTTTGACAGAACACTGCTAGATTCTTTGCATTAACAGCATAACAAAAGAACTAGCTTACTTATCCTCCCCTCCAAGTCGGAGTAGGGAGATGCTTGGACAGCAACCATTCCCTCGAGATTTCATGTAGACTCTTCTGACAATGAGTCCCAACCATCTGGACTCTTCTCCCTCCCTATTGAAGCTCCTTCTGACTCCACCCAAAGAATCGCCAGACCCTTCCAAACCCCCACTTCCCCCTTCCCACCACCTACACCACCATCAGCACTACCTGCTTTGCCAGCATGATCGTACCTCGAGAACCATCGCTGACTCACCATAGCCAGTTGCCTAGAGAGAGGAGATTGCTTGAAGAAAGATCAGTCTCTCCCTGTCCTCTCACTGCTGAAGACATTGCCACAGCACTAGGTCCTGCACTGACAGAAACTCTAGAAGAGATCGCCCAGCACCCTTGGTTCCACACCTCTCCATGATCCCCATCAACCATGTCTATGGCTGACACCAAAGACCACCGTACCACTCATGAAATGAAGGCAGGTCTCCCAGAAGGGTTTTCTGGAGAACCACAAGATGCCCATTGGTGGAGTAATGCAATGAAGGTGTACTTTTGCCATCAACCAAAATGTCCACACCCAAGAACAGCAATGCCTCATCTTCCTCAATATGATAAACAAAGAATGAGGGAGATTCTATGCTGAACCACTCCTAGAAAAAGTTCTAGATGATACCATCACCGAGAAGAATAAACCCAAGCTGGAGGAAATTATTAGTGACTTCCTCAAAACTTTTACCCTCCATGATGAGAATGCTGCTGCTCGGGGAAAACTTGCTTGTCTCTTCCAGAACCTTTGTGACAAGGAGAATGGTTTCTCTGATTACATGACCAAATTCCAGCTCTTCACCAAAAAATCGAAGATCACTGACCCCATTACCCTCATCAACTGCTTCAATGAGGGACTTGACCCTGACATCACTGGCATGATTATCTCCATGGAGAATCCCCCCATGACCCTCACTGTATGGATTGAAAAGGCTAGCCAGTTCCACACCCAGAAGACCAGGCTGGAATGGTACAAAAAAAGAAAGGACCGTTGAACACCTTCTTCCCTGTGACACCCACCCTTGTCACGATCCAAATGCTATGGATGTCAACACTGTCCGCCTCTTCCCTGTAGAACACACTCGACATATTCTGTTACAGTTGTGCGAGAAGATGGTCCCATCCTATCTTTTCCTCCCCTCACCGATTCCCCTATGGAGACTAACACCACCCTTATCCAACCAGAGTCTGCTCAACCTCCCCTTATCTGCCGACTCTCTAGAAGGATGCGGAGGAAACCCACTCCCATCACCACCAACTCCTTTGAGTGATGGATGACCCACCTTGTAACCCTCCCAATGATCTGCTGGCTTGCCATCTTGCTTTCCCTTTCTCTCTCCTTGGATACAGAGCTCCATTTTCCTCGGATCCAGTTTGTTCCTTTGATCACCTGATCCTTTCCTGCATGTATTCTACTTCCGCTTCCATGGATGCTGTGGCTTCTTCTGAGCCTGATAAGTCCCGTCCATCCCAAACATGATGACGGACTTCTCTTCCTTTTGATCCTTTTGTCTCCTTTTGACTCATGGACACCTGCACTATACTTAGTAGAACCCTCAACCCTGAGGATTCCCATGCTTGTGTTACAATCATACGAGAGAACAGCCCCATCCTATCTTTTCCACCTCTCTCTGATGACAACACCCTCACGGAGCTCATGGAGACCGACTGTGCCACCATCCACCACCCCACTCCCATCGGCCCACCTCGCTCCCTCATTGACCGCATCTCCAAGAAGCCTAAGGAAGATCCCCAACCCTAGATCCTGATCTTTCTCCACAGTAAACACTTCCATTGGACTGCGTACTGTGGACGGCTTCCATCAGACTGCAGATGGCTGTTCCACACTGACACCAGGACCACCCCTACTTTTTGCTTCTTTCCGCTATTCCTGATCCGCTTCCTGAGTATGCTTCTCTTCTCTTCCCATGGAGTTCCGCTTCCTAATAACTCCACGGTCACCGTCTTCTTTCTTTGATCCTTTATCCACTGCCTCACGGACACCCATCCCATACGTAGTAGAATCCTCTACCCAGAGAGTTCCCACCCCTTGCCACCTTCCAGTATATAAGCTGGGTACTCCCATCAATGTTCCCTAGCTAGTTCTACACCTACCAAGCCTAGTAATCTAGTCAGCCCCTCCACACTCTCCTGTGTGAGACCCTGTCCTTCGATCCAGTCGTTGCTGTCGAAAGACTCTTTGGCCAGCTCGCCGCCAGCCAAACCTTGGCCCTGCAGGGTAGGATAAGCCCCACTGCACTCTTCGCTTCGTCTATAAGACTTTGCTCTACTTCGAGTGAGTGCTACTAGGTTCTACGCTGTCAGTGTAACAGCTTGCCACTTTACACTATATAAGTTGGGCACTTTGATCTTGTTTCCATAGCTAGTTCTATGCATTACCCACCTAGCAATCTAGTCTCCCTCTCCATGCATTCTTCTCATGTGAGACCCTAGTCTAGTCATCACTACTAGAAGGACTTGTCAGTCTAGTTGACTGCTACTGTGCTCTAACCTCATCTATACATATGTCTTTGCACTACTTGGAGTGTACACTGCTAGGTTGCTATGCTACCTGCATAACATATTTGCCCCATCCATCTTGGTTTCCTTTCTAGCTGGAAGAACTATTGTAAGGATTGAAGTATCATCACATATGGTGTGACATCTCTGTCAGGGAGGTGATCCTGACCTGGAATTGGATTCCGTTTGCACAGAAGACAAACAGGTGGGGGTGATCCTCTTGGCAGAGCTTTCAAATGGCAAAGAGGAGAAAAGGAGGGTGGTAGTGTTGAGTTCATAGGTGGTGAGGGAAATGGAGATGGAAGCCATGGCTTAGCTGTGGAAAGATGGGAAGTCACATGGGTGTCTCTTTTTGTAGTCCTGGAGTTCTGCAGCGGTGTACAGTAGATTCCCTTCCAGTTTCCAGGTGTTTTCTGATGGAGCATAGCCTTTCCAAGAGATAAGGTATTGTCTCCAGTTCCGTGGTCCGCGGTGAGTGAGTATCATCTCAATTTCATATTCTTCTTCACCAGAGATAAGGTCTGGTGGTGGGTTAAGGAAGTTGGGGCCATGTTCGGTTGTCTTGCGGAAGGGAGATAGAAGGGAGGCATGGAAGACATCATGGATCTTCCATCCCAGGGAAGTTTTAGCCGAAATGCTACAGGAGAAAGTACCTGAGTGATTTCGAATGGTCCTTCTCTTCAAGGGGCTAATTTTCATTAGGTGTAATTGATGCAGAGATTCCTGTTATCCAGCCACACCTTATCACCAGTTTTCCAGTGTGGAAGATGGGGAAAGATCTGTTCCTTCATGATCTGTTGGGGTCGTTTATGGGCAGCCAATGCTTCTGATTAGGCTGAATCAAGTTCTGAGAGGTGGGTTTCTAAAGCAGGGAGGAAGGTTTTTCCTATCAGTGGGCAGGTGCGAGGTTCGTATCTGAGGATCAGGGAAAATGGCATCTTCATGGTGGAAGAGTGGACAAAAGAGTTGTGATGGAATTTCACCATTGGAAGAAGGGAGGCCCATTGTTCCAGGTGACCTTCGCAGAAGATCTGAAGATACATTTCAAGTTCCTGATTGGTGCATTCAGTTTCACCATCAGTTTGTGGGTGATAGGCGGAGGAGAGGGCAATGTCGTAATGGAGTAGGCGAGTAAGTTCACATGTGAACACAGAGGCAAACTGAGGATCTTGGTCAGAGATGAGGTGGTCATGTAGTCCAACACGAGGGAAAATTCTTTGAAAGAAGAGGTCTGCAAGGCCAGTGGTGTTGAGATTCTTGTGACAAGGTGTGAAAATTACCCCCTTAGTAAGGCCATGGTTGACCATGACCATGACAGAGTCAAATCCGAGGGAAAGGGGAAGGCCCGTAATGAGGTTGACAGAGAGTTGCTGAAACGGGTGGGTGGCAGAGGAATCAAGGGGGGAGAGTGGGGGAATGGTGGGGTGAGTATTGACTTTCGATGCCTGGCAGGTGGCACAGCTGGCGACAAAGCGGTGAATGAAAGAAGACATCCCCAGCCACCAGAAATCCTTCTGAAGGAGATGGAGGGTGTGGAAAATGCTGCCATGGCCCCCGGTGGGGGAATCATGGATAGAGTGGACAAGGTCCTGTCTAGGTTCAGGGGGAATGTAAAGGCGACCTTTGAAATAGAGGTTGGTGCCATTGAAGAACCACTTGTGAAGGGCAGAGGAGAGGAGAGGAAGGAAGCCTGACTTCAGTTCCTTCACCATGCATTGGGCAGTGGGATCCAGGGCAGTGTTCTCTGCAATGCATTGTTGGATGCAAAGATCAAGGGCACAGGCAAAAAGGGGATCAGGCAGGAAAGTCACCTCAGCGTTGTCATCTGAGACATCTACCTCATCCTTATGTGAGAAAGCATCAGCGGGGGTGACTTTGGAGCCCAGGATATAGACAAAGAGGAGGTCGAAATCTTCCAGGAACATGGCCCAACAGGCTTGGCAACGGTTTAGCTTATGTGGTTGTTTGAAATAGGTAAGATTCTTATGATCGGTAAAAATTGTGGTGTGATGTGGGGTGCCCTGGAGGTAATGCTGCCATTGCTCCAGCACTTTAATGACAGCTAGTAATTCCCTGTTGTAAATATCATAATTTCTTTCAGCCAGTCTGAACGTTTTGGAGAAATAAGCACAGGGGTGAAGATCTCTGTTGTTGTCCACCTGCATGAGGATTCTGCCCGCTGCTGTGAGGGGGGCGTCAGTCATGATAGAAAAGGGTTTCAAGATGTCTGGCATTGCGAGAACTGGTTTGGATAGGAAGGCATTCTGGAGAGTGCGAAAGGCTTGTTCACAGTCAGGGGTCCAGGCCCAAACCTTCCCTTTGTGAGTTAGTTCATGAAGGGGGCGGGTAATGCGAGAGAAGTCTGGGATGAATTGCTGATAAAAATTACAAAAACTGACGAATGAGTGGACTTGTTTAATAGAGGTAGGGGTTTTCCACTCCTTGATGGCTTTCAATTTGGTAGGGTCCATAAAAATGGTGTTAGCAGAGATGATCATGCTAAGAAATTCCACACTTTCATTGTTCAAATTGGCATTTGGAGAGTTTGAGAAACAGGCCATGTTCTTCCAGACGTTTAAGGACTTTCCAAACGTGTTCCTGGTGGAGAGTTGGGTCATCTGCGGAGTGGACCAAGAGATCATCCATGTAGATGATAAGCCATCCTTTAGTGATGTAATCCTTGAAGATATGGTTCATGAAGGCATGGAAAGTGGATGGCAAATTGCACATCCCAAAGAACATCACCGTTGGCTTGTAGAGGCTGTCCAGGATGATGAAAGCTGCTTTCCATTGGTTGGATGGTTTGATCTATATGTTGTTGTAACCCCATCGTATGTTGAACTTGGTGAAGAGTTTCAATCCTCTCAGTTTGTCGACAAGCTCAGAGATAAGTGAAAGGGGATAGACATTTTTAACCATGTGGGAATTTAGGTAGCGATAATCTTGGCAGGGGTGAAGTCCTCTGTCTTTCTTTGGTACGAAAAAGAAGGGGGAGGCTTGTGGTGACTTTGATGAGACAATCTTCCCCCTTTTGAGGTGTTCCTTCACAAATGCTTTCCAGGCATCCCATTCCCTAGGATTTAAGGGGTATATCTCTTTTGGCATGAAGTCCTTGTTGAGATTGATGGTGTGATCGAAGGGGTGATGTGGGGGAAGTTCTCCTAGTTTTGGTTTGCTGAAGATGCCAGCAAACTCCTTATATTGATCTGCAAGAGCAATCTTGTTTTTGTCTTTGGCCATGGCGATCTCAGTGGAGATGGTGGTTTTTTGGATGAGGAGGTAAGCTTGCTCGAGTGGGGTTAGGTGAAGGCGGTGGAGTGTTACAGTCGTATGAGAGGACAGCCCCATCCTATCTTTTCCTCCCCTCACTGACTCCTCCATGGAAACTGACACCACCCTTGTCCAACCTGAGCATGCACAATCTCCCCTTATCAACCGACTCTCTAGAAGGATCAGGAGGAAACCCGCTCCCATCATCATGGACTCCTTTGAGTAAAGGATCATATCCCAATGACCTGCTGGCTTGCCACCTCACTTTCCCCTTTGACTCTCCTCGGATACTGAGCTCTATCTTCCTCAGATCCCATTTGTTTCTTTCTGTTTCTGATCCTTTCCCGCAATCTTCCACTCCTGCTTCCATGGAGGCTGCGGCTTTTTCTGATCCTGATGGATTCTGTTCGTTTCTGTTACGCTTGGTCCAGGTAGGGCTAGGTATAGCCTCGATAAGGCAAGAGATTTCGAAGATGAAGGGCCTAGGGGGTGTCCTCTATGGTTGAGGGTTCGAAGAGGGGTCCTTGGGTGCTTTCTCAAGGATGGGTCAAGGGTTCGGTCAAGATAGGCTCGATGAGGGTTTGAAGGAGCATCCACTCAAAGTAGGATGAGGATTTAGTGAGCCGAGGGTCAAGGCAAGCAGGTGTATTCGAGGGGATACTCGAGGAGGTTTAGCTTAAGGAGAATACATAGGCGAGTGAGGGTTTATATATGTGAAAGAAAGAATATGACTAAGTGGATGAGTCAGAGAAAGTCTGAATGAGTCATCCACAGCAAAGGATGTGTCAGCATATTAGTAATACAATGGAAGGACGTGGAATGTGTTGGAATGTTCCATCAGCTCCAAAGAAGCAAAAACTAAGAAAAGAACAAGTCGAGTCACTGGGTGATGCTAGCGGAGTGTGAAGTGGACGAAGAAAGAAAAGAAATCGTAACAGTTTCCAACATAACGGACAGGCTTTTCTTTTTTTGATCCTTTGTCTCCTTTTGGCTCATGGACACCCGCGCCATACTTAGTAGAACCCTCAACCCTGAGGATTCCTGTTACACTTGGTCCGGGTAGGGCCGGGCGTAGCCTCGTTGGGGCAAAGGTGTCATAGACGAAGGGGGCCTAGGGGGCGTCCTCTAGGGTCAAGGGTTCAAGGAGGATCCTTGGGTGCTTCCTCAAGGATGGGTCAAGGGTTCGGCCTGGGTTGGCACGACAAGGGGGTTTGAAGGAGCGTCCACTCAAAGTAGGATGAGGACTTAGGGATCGAGGGGATTCGTAAACAGGTGTATTCGAGGGGATACTCAAGGAGGTCTAACTTAGTGAGAATACAGGTGCGAGCGAGGTTTAAATAAGAAGGGAAAAGAGTATGACTAAGCGGATGAGTCAGAGGAAGTCTGAATGAGTCATCCGCAGCAAAGGACACGTCAGCGTATTGGTAATACAATGGAAGGTTATGGAATGTGTTGGAACGTTCCATCGGTTCTGAAGAAGAAGGACTAAGAAAAGAACAAGAACGAGTCACCAGATTGTGCCGGCAGAGTATGGCGGGATGCGAAGAAAGAAAGCGGAGTGTGAAGAAAGAAAGAAATCGTAACAATTCCCATGCTTGCCACCTCACACTATATAAGTTGGGTACTTGGATCCTATTTCCCTAGCTAGTTCTATGCCTGTCAAGCTTAGCAATCTAGTCTCCCCTTCCACACATCTTCTCACATAAGCCTTAGTCTAGCCGCCGCTACTAGGGATCCTCATCAGTCTAGCCAACCGCTACTGTCTTCTCACTTGACCTATAAGTCCTCGCACTACTTGGAGTGTGCGCTGCTAGGTTGCTACACTACCTGCATAACATGGAGCCAACATTGTTCGATCTTAGTACAAGGGGCTGTGTCTTGGAATCTGAGGAGGTATCATTGTTGGATGGCATCGGGGTGATCATGTCGCTGGGAGTAGGGCCTTTAGGAAAGGGTCACGGTTCCTTCCACCCAATCAATGAAAGGATTACTTTGTTGCAGCCAGGGGTGTTACAGTTGCCCCTAAAGAATGGGAGTTCTTCCATAATGAATACGCCAGATATCTCGAAGTTTGGTTGCTGTAGAGGCCTCAGTATATGCCGACCATTTATTTTTCATCGTGTGACTCATTCCCTATTGACCCTGGTGACTCATCCTTCTTGATACAACCCTAAGACCAAGATAGTCCTCGAGTTACCACTTGTTAACCAAAGCTCTTTGGAAGGGGAAGAGAGTTGGAATCTAGGCTGGGGCCTTAGAGAGGAGGATACCCAAGTGAACTAGACTGGGGATGCCAGTCGTCGTCCGCTGGGTTTATATATTCAAGGACTACATATGTAGGTTTACATAATATGCTTCGTCTATAAGAGTCCATACCCTATGCCCTGGGCGTAGGGGTGTGGCTGAAACGTGTATCAAGGGTGAAACATGTGTCATGGAGATGAAAGAAGAGAAGGGAAGCATACCACAGCCGTGCGGCAGTGGGAGAATGGAAGGGAAGCATGCACAGCACCAGGCTGTGTCAAGGGATACGTCAAGCATGGGTGAATGATGAAGGTGAAACGAGTGACGATGGTGCAGAGATCAGAGGGCAAGGCTGAGGCCATTGATCCTGATGATAAGATAAAGAGATTAGATAAGACAAAAGATAAGATAAGAAAGAAAAGAAAAAGTCGTTAAGTCCGTTGTAGATGCTGATCATGGGGCAGTGATCGTAACACTTCTTGTACTACCACTGCGTTCCATTTCTTTCAAACCTTCACATGGAACCTGTTACCATTCCGTTTCCACCTTCCTTCTTTGAAACCTCTAACTCATTTCTGTGGACGCTCCTTCCTCTTCTAGGGTATCTCTCTTTTGGCCCTCGTGGTCCGTGCATCCATCTCGTACACATAAATACCCGGTGCCCATGTACCTGTAGCTCTAAGCTAGTTCTACGCAATCCATGTAGTTCCTAGCCACCGCTTGACTCGACAGTATGAGCCAACACGAGACCTCCCTCTACAAAAGTCTTCGTTCGACTTGAGACAGAACACTGCTAGGTTCTATGCATCAGCATAACAAGGGGAGTCCTAGAATCATGTTTTCTTTTCTGCAGTTAGGACGGTAAAATCCTGTTCTTCTTCAATGTTTCCAATATGAATAGTGATGCAGACTTTATGGCATACTAGCCCTCCCTGGTTGGTAGATCCATCTACATTTTGTGCAACAAGGGATTTTGTGAGGCATTCTTTTTTGAGGTGGTACTTTTCGACCAAGGCTCAGTTGATAAGATTTCTGGAGGCCCCACAGTTGATTAAGGCATTGGTGTCGACAATTTTTGCTCTGGGAAAGGCATAAAAAGAGAGGGGAATTCTCATTGATGCAGCCTTGTTGTTGGATACAAATACAGGAGCAATTGTAACACTAGGGGGAGATAACATTGACTCACATCCCCCTCTTAAAAACCCTCCTGCTTGGAGGTTTCGGTGGCTCTAACTTCCATGACTTCTTCATCAGGAGCCTTTTCTTCTTCTTCAGCAGAGGTGGCTTCATTGTCCTCGTAACATGCCTTGAGGACTTTGAGTATGTCCTGGGGGGAGATTCCTTTCTTCTTTCCCATAGATGCAATGTACTTGTTGACCTTGCTTTGTTTAACATCAGTAGCATGAGTGAAGGTGGTTGATGGTTTTGGGGGAGGGGTGATCCTTCCTTCTATCCTGTTGTCCTTTCCTAGGGTTCCCAGAGCAGAGATGGTTCCTAGTTGAGCAACCCTTCTTGTGGCAAATAAAGCAAAGGTTGTTATGAATATATCGGGCACGTTCGACAGGGGAAAGGTGAACGGCGTTGATGTCCATGGCATTTGGGTCTCGGCAGGGGTGGGAGTCCTGGGGAAGGAGGTGTCTGACGGTCCTTCCTTTCTTGTACCATTCCAGCCTGGTCTTCTGGGCGTGGAACTGACTAGCCGTTTCAATCCATCTGGCAAGGGTCATGGGGGGGTTCTCCATGGAGATAATCATGCTGGTGATGTCGGGGTCAAGTCCTTCATTGAATCAATTGATGAGAGTGATGGGGTCAGTGATCTTTGACCTAGCGGCAAAGAGCTGGAACTTAGTGACATAGTTAGAGAAACTGTTCTCTGCAGTTCTGGGAGAGGCAAGCGAGTTTTCCTTGAGCAGCAGTGTTCTTGTCATAAGGAGTAAAAATCTGAGGAAATTGTTGATTATTTCTCCCAGTGTCGGTTTGTCCTTGTCCTCGATGACTGGGTCCAGTACCTTCTCCAGTAATGGCTCAGCATAAAATCTTCCTCGTCCTTTGTTCATCATGTTAAGGAAGATGAGATGTTGCTGTTCCAGGGTGTGGACGTTCTGGTTAATGGTGAAATACACTTTCATAGCATTACTCCACCAGCGGGCATTCTGTGGGTCTCCAGAAAACCCTTCTGGTAGTCCTGCCTTCATTTCTCAGGCAGTGCGATTCTCTTCTCCATCAGCCATGGATGTGGTTGCTGGGAAAAGGGGAGGAGTTTGGAACCAAGGGCACCAAGTGATTTCTTCTAGAGTTTTGGTCAGGGTGGGGCCTAGGGTTATGGCTAGATCTTCAATGATAAGAGGTTGTAGAGAGACTGGTCCTTCTTTGCACAATCTCCTCTCTCTTGGTGACTGGCTGCAGTGAGTTGATGATGGTTCTTGAGGTGGTGGGGTTTCAATAAGGTGGGTGGTCCTTATAATCTGACAAATCGGTGGGGGAAAATGGAATACAGTGTAGAGAGTGGTACACCTCTATGGTTACATCCCTACTTCTCCCACTCCACAACACATCTACCTGACTCCCCCAAGTCTTTCTACTCTGCCCCAAGACCCTCTAGACATAGACCGGCGCGTGCCAATGAAGACCGATGAAGACCGACCGAAGGACCAATAAGACCGACGCCTCGGCCCCTCCAGTCTTGCTCGGGTGGCTTTGCTTGAGCTTTGGTGACTCATTCTAACTTGTATATCCTTTCCTGCTCATGCCTTCTGTCGGGTCTTTGACCCTTTAGACTTCTGTTCCGTCCATTTCCAATGATACTGCCCTTATGTCCGATGTTCTCCTTTTAGCGTAGTTACCTTACGTCCTCTCAGACCTGTCATTTATTTTACCTTTTGGTATCTCCTGTTCATAAAGTACTGTATTCAGACTAGAGAATAACAGCTTCCGTTTGGCTCACCATCATCGTCGCAACATACCATCTGTTGCTCATCGTCCATTGTCCATTGTCGTCGTCTATCGACCATCTCGTTCTCATATCGCCCTCTGTTTCAGGACTGAACCACCAGTCTTAACATCTTTATTTCATGACTGCTGTTCTACACTCAGCTTCACCCTCACACATCGTTCCAAGGACTGAAACTCAGTCCCTCGTCTTCATTATCAGCCCATCGCTCGAACAAAGCCTCAGCCTCTCGCCTGCACCTTTGGCTCATCGCTCAGCCCCTTCGGCCCATCGCTTGCTCTCTTCAGCCCATCGGTCATTTGCCTTGGCCCATCGTGCGACAGCGTCAGTCGGTCTTGGACCCCTCGGACTTCTTTTCTGCATTTTCCCTTCTTCTAGAGTCCCTTTGGAATGGACCTATCATGTCCCCCTTACCCTTCTGACACCAGGACTTGCTGGACTGACTTCTAGTCCACCCGGCAGTCACTAGGATCTTTACAGCGGGAGTTCTGAAAGGTCTGTTTATTCTTTGAGGGCAGTCACTAGGATCTTTACAGCAGGAGTTCTGAAAGGTCTGTTTATTCTTTGAGGGCAGTCACTAGGATCTTTACAGCAGGAGTTCTGAACGGTCTGTTTATTCTTTGAGAGGAGTCTGGAGGGGCTTCAATTGAGAGGGAGAAGAGTCCAGATGTTTGGGGTTTGTCAGAGGAGGAGTCTGGACGAAATCTCGAGGAAATGGTTGCTATCCAAGTGTCTCCCTACTCTGATGTGGAGGGGAGGATAAGAAAGCTAGTTCTTTTGTTATGCAAATGCATAGAACATAGCAGTGTTCTGTCACAAGTAGAACAAAGACTTTTATAGAAGGGTCTCACGTTGGCTCAAACCATCGAGGCAAGCGGTGGCTAGGAACTAAGCATGGATTGCATAGAACTAGCTTAGAGCTACAAGTACATGGGTGTCAGGTATTTATACGTTCTGGATGAAGATGGGAACTATGAGGGCCAAAAGGAGAGGTACCCTAGAGGAGTAAACAGATGTCTGTGTGGAAGGAGTCAAGTACTGTGGAAGGAGTCAAGGGAACAAAAAGGAAGCAGAAGCAGAAGGGTGACAGGTTCTGTGTGGAATTGAGGTGGAAGCAGAATGTGGTGTTAATACAAGAGAAGAGTGAGTCATCAGAAGAAATAAATGGATGGCATGTACCGAGATGTCTATTGTGGCCGAGTTTCCATGAACCTTGTGAATTCAGTATGGAAGAACTCTCATTCTTCTGGGGTGATTGTAACAAGAAGGTGATGTGATAGTGGAGTAAGCAAGTGAGCTCATGTGCGAATGCAGAGGCAAATTGAGGTCCTCGATCAGAGATGAGGTGGTCATGTAGCTCCACACGAGGGAAGATGTATTGGAAGAAGAGGTCAGCGAGGCCAGCAGCATTGAGAGTTTTGTGACAAGGAGTGAAAATTACCCCCTTTGTAAGGCCATGGTCAACCACAGCCATGATTGAGTCATAACCGAGGAAAAGGGGAAGATCCATAATGAGGTCGACTGAAATCTGCTGAAAGGGGCAGGTGGCGGATGAATTGAGGGGAGAAAGTGGGGGAACAGTGGGATAAGTGTTGATTTTCACCACCTGACAAGTGGCACAGCCAGCAATGAAGTGGCGAATGAAAGAGGACATCCCCAGCCACCAGAAGTCCTTTTGGAGGAGATGGATGGTGTGGAAGATGCCGCCATGACTGCCTGCAGGGGAGTCATGGATAGAGTGTACAAGATCCTGTTAAGGTACCAGGGGGATGTAGAGATGACTTTTGAAATAGAGGTTGGTGCCATTGAAGTGCCAGTCATGAAGAGCAGAATGGGAAAGTGGGAGGAAACCCGATTCAAGTTCTTTCACCAGGCGCTGAGCAGTGGGGTCAAGGGCAGTATTTTTAGTGATACATTGTTGGACACAGAGGTCAAGGGCACAGGTGAAGAGGGATTTGGGAAGGAGAGTGATTTCAGTGTTATCGTCGCAGGTGTTTACTTCATCCTTGTGAGAGAGGGTGTCTGCAGGAGCAAGTTTGGAGCCCGGAATATGGATGAAGAGGAGATCAAAGTCCTCCAAAAACATTGCCCATCTGGCCTGTCGACGGTTCAATTTGTGTGGTTGCTTAAAGTAGGTGAGGTTCTTGTGGTCAGTGAAGATGGTAGTGCAATGAGGAGTGCCCTGGAGGTAGTGGTGCCATTGTTCCAATGCCTTGATGACCGCAAGTAATTCCCTGTCGTAAATATCATAGTTTCATTTGGCTGGTCCAAATGTTTCAGAGAAGTAGGTACAGGGATGAAGGTGAGGACACCTCTAGCGGTGGTGAGAGAGGTGTCAGTCATGATAGAGAAAGGTTTCGAAATATCCAGCATGGTGAGGACTGGTTCGGAGAGGAAGGCATTCTGTAGGGTGCAAAAGGCCCAGTTGCAATCGGAGGTCCAGGCCCAAACTTTCCTCTTATGGGTCAATTTGTGGAGGGGGCAGGTGATGTGAGAGAAGTCCAGGATGAAATGCCTATACATAGAAGTTGCAGAAGCCAACAAACAAACAGACTTGCTTGACTGTCATGGGGGGTTTCCAGTCCCAGGCATCCTTTAGCTTGGTGGGGTCCATAGAGATGATGTTGGTGGAGAGGACCATGCCAAGGAATTCCACCTTTCATTGCTCGAACTGGCATCTAGAGAGTTTGAGGAATAACCCATGTTCCTCCAGTTGTTTGAGGACTTTTTGAACACATTCCCAGTGGAGGGTTGGGTCGTCGGCAGAGTGGACTAGGAGATCATCCATATAGATGATGAGCCAACCTTTAGCGATGTAATCCTTGAAGATGTGGTTCATGAAGGCCTGGAAGGTAGATGGGGAGTTGCACATCTTGAAGAACATCACTGTGGGTTCATAGAGACTGTCTGAGGTAATGAAGGCTGCTTTCCACTGGTCGGAGGGCTTAATACAGACATTGTTGTACCCTAGCACACATTGAATTTAGTAAAGAGTTTCGAACCCTTCAGCTTGTTGACGAGTTCAGAAATAAGGGGGAGTGGGTAAGTATTCTTGACTGTGTGGGAGTTTAGATAGTGGTAATCCTGGCAGGGGCAGAGACTGCCATCTTTTTTTGGTACAAAGAAGAAGGGGGAGGCTTGTGGGAATTTTGGAGGGACAATTTTTCTGCTTTTGAGGTGTTCCTTGATGAACGCCTTACAAGCATCTCATTCTCTCAGATTCAGAGGGTACACCTTGGCTACTTTCGGGACAAAGTCTTTTCCTAGATCAATGACATGGTCGAAGGATTGATGTGGGGGAAGTTCACCTGGTTTTGGTTCTCCAAATATGCCAGCAAATTCCTTGTAATGATCTGGGAGGGTGATCTTGTCTTTTTCAGTGGCCATGGTGATTTCAGTGGCCATGGTGGTTTTCCTGATAAGAAGACAAGCTCGTTCGATTGGGGTAAAGTGGAGATGACAGTGCCAGCATTATTCTGTTACAATTGCTGCCTACGGTCAGCCTCTACCCAAGGCACAACGGACTTAGAACATTTTCTTTTCTTCTTATCTTATCTTCATCTTATCTAATCTCTCATCTTATCCATCAGGATCAATGGCCTTAGCCTTGCCCTCTGATCTCTTCATCACCATCACTTGTTTCACCCTTCAACTTCTACTTGTGCTTGACACACACCTTTGATGTTACAATCACCCCTGAAGAATGGGAGTTCTTCCAAATTGAGTTTGCAAGGTTTATGGAAACTCGGCTGCGATAGATGTCTTGGAGTATGCTGCCCATTTATTTCTTCTGATAACTCATTTTTCTTCTGTATTAACACCATGTTCTGTTTTCACCTCAATTCCACATGGAACTCATCATCCTTCCGCTTCCATTCCCTTTCTAACTTACTCTGCAGTACTTGATTCCTTCCGCATGGATATCCATTTCTCCACTAGGGTATCTCTCTTCTTGGCTCTCGTAGTTCCCATCTCCATCCTGAACGTATAAATACCTGACAATCATGTACTCATAGCCTTAAGCTAGTTCTACACAATCCACTCTAGTTCCTAGTCACCACTTACTTTGATAGTTCAAAGTCAATGCTAGATCCCTCTATAAGTTTTCATTCTACTTGTGAAAGAACACTGCTAGGTTCTATGTATCCGTGTAACACTTGACACAGCCCAGTGCTGTGCATGCTTCCATCATGTTTCATTTCCATCATGCTTCTTCTTCCATTCTCCCACTGCCACAAGGCTGTGGTATGCTTCTTTTCTTTGATGCTCCATGACACATGTTTCCTCCCTTGATACGCATTTCAGCCACACCCCTACACCCTGAGGGTCTAGGGTATGGACCGTTATAGATGAAACACATTATGTAAACCTATGTAGTCCATAAATATATAAACCCAGTGGACGACAACTGGCATCCCCAGTCTAGTTCACTTGGGTATCCTCCTCTCTAAGGCCCTAGTCTAGATTCCAAACTCTTCTCTTCCCTTTCCAAAGAGTATTGGTTGACAAGTGGTAGCTCGAGGACTTCTTGGTCTTAGGGTTGTTGTTGAACGTAGCATAACCTGCCCTAGAGTAGTTACATAAGCAGTTCACACATGTCATGTATATAAGACTTGTCTGAGTCTGAAATACATCAGACGGTTCTCTACCTTCTACCACAACGTGCAACGCAAGTAATACAACTGCGTAAGTACTCTAGGTTCATTCCTCGCCCTCGGGAGGTTGGGCATTAGCCCATACTTTCGACAGGTTATGAGCCCCGATGGGCATGGCTGAGCGTTACCACGCCGCCGTGAACCAGAGGAAGCACTACCTGTTCGTGTTGTTGCGATAACGCACACACTTGAACATTGGCTGCTTTGTGCGATCACGCCAAGCATTATAGCCACCGTCTATAAGTGATGACTGGACTCTGTCCGTCGGTGACTTAGAGCGGGTTGGACACGCTTTCCGGCAACAGATTGCGAACCAACGTGTTCAGCGTTTCAGTGGTTTAACCACTTCCTTTTCTCCTAGTCTGGATCGAATTGGACGCTGATCACACTTTTTCTTAGAAACCCATTCTTCGAAATGTCCTCCCAAGCCCAGCTCAAGTCCGTTCCCACCTTCACCGGCTCCCAATACAAGACATGGGCCGACGTGATGAAGGCTCTTCTTATGTACCAAGGCATCTGGAGACTGACGATGGAGAAGTCTCGCCCTAGAGGCCAGTTTCACCGTGCCGTCGCTGAACAAAGAAATGAGGCTGGGGAGATAGTCCACACTGCCCAGCCCGCCTACTATGACGAGCTGACAGAGAAGGAGGAGGAAAAGGCTGACCAATGGGATGCAGCCAATGAAAAGGCCTATAGCGCTATGGCGCTCACTATCTCCCCGTCCATCTTGAACGGGATATCTTCTGACGATAAGAAAGATGCCAAGACCTTGTGGGACTTTCTGGATAAAAAGTACAACAAGGGCTCTGTTGCCCTCTCCTACTCAATCTTTAAGAAGATATTAGAAGTCAAATTTCCTCCCAAAGGTTCTCCTTCTGCCACCTTCGCTACCCTAAACTCGTACTTTGCTGCTCTCGATGACCACGATTTCAAAGTCCCTGATTACCTTCAGGTGATGCTTACTCTCTCCAAACTCCCTCCATACGCCTCCTTCGTCGTTTCTGTGGTGAACGGGAAACCAATGACAACCGACAATGACGGCAACGTCATTATTTGCTCCATGTCCGAACTCAAGGAGTTGGTGCTTGCCGCCCACCAACAAGGATCTCTCTCCCAAGGTGGCCCCTCCAGCCAGCAGCAGCAACGCTCCCAGGGGCAGCAGCAGCAGCAGGCCCATCCGAACTGGCAGGCTGGGCAGAAGCGAAAAGCAGATGACCCACAGTTTAAACAGCAGCAGCAGGGTGCGTCGGGGTCTGGCCCTAGCCAGAACAAAAAGAAAACGCGCCGAGGCAAGCGCTCTGCAGACAAACAATCCGCACACGTCGCCACCGGAGAGTCAGCATCCTTTGCTTTCTCCACCGACATGGGTTGCCTCGAAAACGCATCGTTCCCACTCCCGTCACGCCTTCCTGCATTCTCCGCTCCCACTCCGCCCACCTATTCCACCGTGTCCGATCCACGCAAGTATGTGCATACCAAAGGTGCAGACCAGTACGGTCCTCCCGCCTTCCCTCACACGCAGCGATCTATATCACTTGCAGAACGAATCGGTGTCCCTGTGACCTGCGAGACAGTCCGGCGTTTGGATCCTATTGCCAACGCTGACCTCGACTGGTCCGAGGGTATTCCAACGGGCATAAAGTGTCATAAGACTACGCCGACACCCGAAGAACTCACCCAACATGCGTCCAACTTGGAAATGGACGATGAGGAGGTTGACATCTGGGGATCCCATGTGGACCCTGAGGAGTTCTTCCAGGAATACTATGATGAGGGAATGGACATCGAGGGCGTCGCCGCCAATATCTGGTCAGTCCGCTATGCTTTTCTTCCTACTTGGGGTCCGCTGAGCAATATCCACCGCAGACATCAACGCATACATCTTGTACTGCTCCCGATGTAGTAGATAGCATGGACTATGAATCTACTACCACACCACCTTTTTCCATGTGTGATAAGTGCGAAAGATCTCAACAGTTCAGAAAAGGCAAAGAAAAGGCCCATGACCATGATGGCATACCACCGCTTGATATGTGGTTACTTGATTTGGGAGCATCCTTCCATTTTACGAATCAAATGTCCGACTTTGTGGAGTATATGCCATTTACTACGGCACAATACACACAAACTGCCAATGGCAAAGCACCCATCCTTGGAAAAGGAACTGTGATTCTGGAATTCGATGGAAGACCTGTGCGTCTATCGCCGGTCATCTATATGCCACACTGCAGTGTCAAGCTCATCTCCATGGGCACTCTACTTAGAGATTCGTGTCTCACGATCTCCAAGTCAACATCCCAGGAAATCGAATTCTATGATTCCTGTGATAAACGGGTTGTTATCTCTTTCCACGCACATGGCGCAAGTACCATGTACTGGGTTCGAGCTCCCTCTGTCCAACCACAAGCCAAGACAGTAACTATGGCCTCTGTGGATTACGACACCTTACATCGTCGAATGGGTCACCCTTCTCGTGATGTTCTAAAGCACATACCAAAACACTGTGCTGATAGCCCGAACGTTGAAATCCCTTCACGTTCTCCAATTTGCCCAGGATGCGAATTAGGTAAACAACCGAACCGCTCCTTCCCTCATTCTGAGATGCGCGCAAGCGCTCCGTTCGAATTGGTCCACTCGGACCTTAAATCCTTCGAAGTAGAGTCGTACCACAAATTCAAGTACGCTGTCGTCTTCTATGATGATTTTACTTCAAGTGCTTGGATACATCTTATCAAATCCAAGTCACAGACACTTTCATGTGTCAAACACTTCTTCTCTTTTGTCCGCACTCAATTTGGAGTTGCAATCAAAAAATGGTGTTCTGATGCAGGGGGAGAATATACTTCCACTGCATTCAAGGAATTCCTGGCCAAACAAGGCACAGTAGTCCTTCAATCTGCACCATACGCTCACCAGCAGAATGGACGCGCAGAACGTCTTATTCACACCCTTATGGACAAAGCGCAGGCGATGCACTTACACGCTTGCCTACCCCCTTCTTACTGGGAATTTGCGCTGAGTCACGCAACCCATGTTTACAATCGGACTCCATCCCATCGACTCAACTGGAAGACCCCTTACGAATTACTTCAGGGGGAGAAACCTTCCATTTCACACCTTCGTGTTTTTGGATGCGGTGCTTATGCGCACCTTCCCGAAGAAACGTGTGCCGGCAAGCTGCAGCCAAAATCGCAGCTAATGGTTTACTTGGGCGTTGTGCCTGGTTCTACTAGCAACTACCTTTTTATGCGCCCTTCTGGATCGCTACACACCAGCGCCCATGCCATCTTTGATGAAAATCTCTTTCCGAGATGTCCCGGTGCATGGCCTCACCAGCTGGTAAGCCACCCTCCACGAGAACGTCACCATCATGAAAGGAAGCCTGCCAAGGGCAACTCTTCAGATGACAGTTCCGATGACTTGAGTGATGCGCTGTAAAACAGAAAGTCCGTCTAGGGTGACCTGAGCGGTTACCCTGGCGGCACAAGAGGTCTGTTAGGTGTGGGAGAAGGTCAGTTCTCCTCTAGGGACTCCTGGGGCAAGCGGGAAACAGAGGGGAA
>JBBPLT010000235.1:0-39922 GCA_038089955.1 Strobilomyces dryophilus
GCGAAAATGTCACGAAACGCAGATGGCAAGTCTACCGAAAGTGTAGCGAATGGCCTGATTTCATGGTCGAGTGTAGCCAGGGATGTCCTGATGGGTAGTCGGGTGTTGTCCAAGGCCAGGGTCTACCCAGCGAGTGTAGCGAAAGCATACGAATTGCATGGTAGTTCAAGGTCAGAGTCTACCGAAACGCATAGTCGAGTTTGGCGAACTTGGCTGATTTTCGGTAGGCTTGAGGCCAGATAGGAGCGGATTTGTGTATCAAAAGTGTATGGCTTGTGTGTAGTTCAAGGCCAGGGTCTTGGAATGCAGCGTCTTGATTTTGCAGTGGTTTGCGATTTTGCAGCGCACTGAAGCGTAGTCGACGGATGGTCCATGGGGGTTGGCTGGATGGTTTGTCATGGTGATGGGTGGCTACGACGTTCATGGTGGATTGACGTTACCCAACCGAAGCTAACCCGAAAAACCTAAGGGGGACTGCGATGCTTAATGCGATTTTTTGGGATTCATGCTGATTTGTTTGACATGGAGTGCAGCGAAACACGATCGGAGTGGGCCATGGATGGTCATGGATCTGGCTTGATGCTTGGTTGGTTGTCTGACAAGATCCAAGGCCAGAATCTACGAGCTCAGTCCAGCGAAAACGCACGAAATGGACGTAATTGGCATATAGCAAGCAAAGTTGCATCCCTGGTCACGTGGATGTCTGACCTTCAATATCGGTTTATGATTTCGCATCTTTTGAGATCTACTTGTTTTTTTGTCCTTTTTGTCAGAGGAAGACTTGCTTTCCATCGCTCTAAATGGTATTTTGGTCGAAATACATGTCTGTGTTGGCTTGGAGCGGTCGGAAAAATCCCAAAAAATCATATGGAGTCTGTCATATCATGGGTAAGCCTCGTGCAAATTTGCGTGGTCATCGGACTCTGGGTGGTCGAGATTTGATCAAGATGTCCTTGGTGAATGTAGCGAGACTCAAGGCCAGAGTCTAGCGAAACGGCTCGATGTCCTGGATGGAAATGCACTCAAATGGTAGCCATGGAAGGTAGACTCAAGGCCAGGATCTTGGAATCAAGCGTGGCGAAAATACGTCGAAAGCGTAGTCAGAGCGTAATGAAACGCAAGGTCTGAGTCTACGAACGCATGGTGGATGGTCCGATTTCATGGTCGAGCATAGTCAGGAGTGTATGGATGGTAGTCAAGCATAGGCCAAGGCCAGCGACCAGGAAATCTATTCACTGAAAATAGCACGGTGGAGCGTAGCGAAAGTGTAGCCTTTGCAAGGAAATCAAGGCCAGGATCTTGGAAACGAGTGCTGTGATTTCACTACACGATGCAGATATTGTGTCTACTGAAAGCATGGTGACTGTCGGCCTAGTCATGGAAGGATTTGCTAGGCCTGAAGAGAATCTGGAGTCATCCTATCGACCGTGGTGGGCTATGATCGGTGGCATAAGTATTCCATATAGTTACGCATGACATATGCCTGTGTTGTCTTCCTTTGCTCCAACTCTAACTACGACTTTCTTTGGTTCTTGACGTTTCAATACCCTAAGCTAACCAGGCCTGGGCTTGGTAATGGTCTAATGTGAATTTGTGGGTTTTTTGTGCTTGATCATTGTCTAGGAATGGCCAAGGCCAGGGCCTAGGAAATAGCTTGGTCGATTTATAGCGATCTGACGGAAATTGTCTAGGAAAGTCAAGGCCAGGATCTTGGATTCCAGCGTGGCGAAAATGCTCTGATATGTATTGGCTTGTTGGTGGCAGAACACATGACAGATAGCTAAGTAAACCCTCTAGGACTAACACCGAGACAAAACGATCATGAACACAGAGAACTAAAAACCCCTTAGGACTAACACCGAGACAAAACAATCATGAACACAGAGAATTAAAAACCCTCTAGGACTAACACCGAGACAAAACGATCATGAACACAGAGAATTAAAACCCCCTAGGACTAGCTTACTCCGAAAGCTAACCCAGAAATAACATAGTCATCACGCTCAGAATACACGACCTTGTTTGATATACCAAGTGTAACGAGACTCAACACTAGAGTTTAGCAAAATGCCACGACGTCCTAGGTAAAAACACCTCTCAAGTATAGCCATCAACAGTAAGATCTTGAAACGCAAATCCAAGCATCAGATCATAAGTCGCGCTAGATTGTCTGCCCAGATCCAAAGTCAAAATCTACGAAAACAGTACAATCAAAACATGTTTGATTAGCAAATGACTAGCGATGCCGTGTCCTGGGTCACATTCTGATCTGACCTCATAAATCTTTCAACATCTACTCGTTTTCCTGTCCTTTTCCTCAAAGGAGACCTTGCTTCTTATCACTCCAAATATGTCTATCTTTGCATGAAGCAGTCAAAACGTCTGCAAATTTCATGGTGCTGATTCGTATCATGGGTGAGCTCTGTGTCAATTTGCATAGCGATCCAACTTTGAACGGTTGAGATAGGAACGCAGATCGACTTCTTGACATAGCGAGCAGAGCGAGACTCAAGGCCAGAGTCTAGCGAAATGGCTGGGTGTTCTGGGTGGAATTGCACTCAGAATGTAGGCATTGGAGAGGTAGACTCAAGGCCAGGATCTTGGAAATAAGCACTGCGAAAATGTCACGAAACGCAGATGGCAAGTCTACCGAAAGTGTAGCGAATGGCCTGATTTCATGGTCGAGTGTAGCCAGGGATGTCCTGATGGGTAGTCGGGTGTTGTCCAAGGCCAGGGTCTACCCAGCGAGTGTAGCGAAAGCATACGAATTGCATGGTAGTTCAAGGTCAGAGTCTACCGAAACGCATAGTCGAGTTTGGCGAACTTGGCTGATTTTCGGTAGGCTTGAGGCCAGATAGGAGCGGATTTGTGTATCAAAAGTGTATGGCTTGTGTGTAGTTCAAGGCCAGGGTCTTGGAATGCAGCGTCTTGATTTTGCAGTGGTTTGCGATTTTGCAGCGTACTGAAGCGTAGTCGACGGATGGTCCATGAGGTTAACGTTATCTTATTAACCTAAACAGAGCAGCAAGCCTCATCCCTACCATACTTCTGTGTAGCATCAACGGTTGTCCAAGTGAGGAATCCAGACGCTAACCATGGTCAATTGAGCACCGTGCTGTCTTGGAATGTGAGGTGAAAGTAGGGGGATCAGGGCACCATCATGTTGTGGCTTGGGAATAGGGCAAATTTTCACTGCTCAAGCCACCTATAGGTATTCTACTTTGACAAAACAGGCCAGCTGAACTTATCCAAGCTCCCTATTGTCACCTGCTTCCTTGACTCTGGTCACTCACAACCCCATGTATGTAATTTGACATGAAGGACCATTCATATTGATAGTTGCTCGTTGTAGAGCTCGGACACACTCTACACGTATATCCCACCATCAGCCCACCTTTTAGACTTCGCCTGACGACCTCTATCCAAGTCCTAAACCCGGAAACCATCACGCACTGATAGTCCGATATTCCGGACCGATTTTCCCGCGGTCCGGACCATACATCGGTCTAACCTAGACACCCCGGACATGCTGCCGGTCCATTTCTACAACACCCAGGGCCGGTGGACTACAAAAACCGGTCGACCGACGCTTTTTCCCGTGGTCCGGACCATACGTCGGTCCTCTATAGATGATCTCGGTCTTACTTAGCCTTCACCCGGACCGGTCTATTTAGCATTTCGTACCTTACCGCGCCCTCGGACCAAGCGTCGGTCCATCCTAGAGCTTCGGTCGAGCATAACCCTTACCTACGACTCCCGGGTGTCCCCACACCTAGGTTTTGTGTTTTATACCGTTTTGGCAAGTCATGTCCATGTTTATTACGACTTTGCGACGTGGCTGTGCTAGCGTCGTGATCGTGTCTCTGCCTGCTCCTCCTGACCCTCTGTCCCCACATACCGCTCGTTCCATCTTGTGGTATTCCCTGTCGCCACGGACTCCGCAGTCCGCGTCCAGTTGCGCCCGACATCGCCCTTCGCCCTTCTGACCAGCTGTGTCGGTCACAGTACCGTCGCCATTCACACCATCTCGACGGCGTTCCACGGCGCCGTGCCCATCGCCTGGTCACTGTCCAGCTCAGTCGGCTCCACCTTGGGCCTTCTCTGCTTCCGGTCGTCCATGTGCGTCCTAGTTGCTTCCGACGCGTCCATCGTCGATCGTATGCGCTGCATCGCGCTTCGTCCATCCGTCATCGGCTTCTGCGTCCGTGCTTTGTGCTCGCGCTGCTTCAGGTAGGTCCACCTCGGGTCCTATCGCCGCCTTCGTCGACGTCGGCAATGCCGTCCCTCGTGCATCTGGACAATCCTCGCCGTCGGACAGTCTGGCTGGGTCCGTTTGTAGGTCCTCGCCGCTGTCCGTCTCGACGGTCGGGTTTTCACCTCTTTCGTGTGGTTTCTGACGGCGAGCAGTTGACGAGATGGCCGCAGAGACCATGCCAAGGTCCACCAGGCGGACCAAAGCGAACACGCTGAGCCACCGGGCAGTCCGCGTGACCGACCAACCGTGCGCGGAGTAGACACGAACGCCCGACCGTACCTACCCTCAAACCGCCAGCAATCATGACTCGCACGGTTCGCTCATCCGGTCGGCTACAGAGTCGCGGTGACTCCCAAAGGATTGCGAAGAGGTTCACTCGCATTGAACCGCCGACGACATCGTGACCGACTACGACACGTTTACCCGACAACGCTGGACCGTGCTACGCAACCTTTTCAACACCAAGCCAAGCTCCTCGTCCGACTCTTCGCTGCCGTGAAGCAAAAAGGGCGACCACGTTCCACAGCACAGCCCCATTTGGTCCCGGCTCACCCCCACCTCCTTCTCGACGTGACCGACCGCACGGGGATCAAAACCATAGGCCCATTCCCTCAGGATCTCCATGGGAGCTTCTTCGATATCCATCAAATCATCGTCCTCGCCCGAGGGGGAGTTCTCTGGCCCCTCCTCCACCCTGTCATCATCTCCCTCCTCCACCGGAACCGTCGCACTCTCAGGGCTGTGATGGACCATGTACGACCACCAGAACCCCGAGATGGCGACCAACACCACCGAGTCCTGCCGCGGATGCATCTGATATAAAACGTCCGCTTGCTTCATCAACTGATCGCGCGCCAGCACCATCGGTTTGCGGGCGTTTTCTAAACTCGTAGGGAGGTCCCTGCACCGCGCACCGGACGGCTTGAGCTCTGCCAACAGAGGGATGGCGCTATACGTGGGGCGATGATCGAGGAGAGGATTACCGCTGGTGTTCTGGGCTCTGGGGACAGAGACGTTGCAAGCGATCGCAAAGTCTGGAATGCAGGACGTGCCCTGCTTGGGTGGAACGGAGATGCTATAGATGGAGTCCAATGTCGTGTTTCCGACGTCATCACCAAGTTCGTCTAGCTTCCCGTCCTGGCTGAGAGCGGGAGGCGTGGCATGTGCACCCGGCAAGCCCTGGCTATACCAGATCATCAGCTGTGGTATGACCGACAGAGCGGCGTCTTGGGCGACAAGAGAAACAAAGATTTGGTTCCATGGCCCATACCATGGAGACTCCAAGTTCCTCGGATTCCACCTCCTGCTGTAGGCGGCGAGGAGCGATAACACGAGCTTCCGCTCTGCGACGGCGTCCATTTCGTGGCGGTCCTTGATCGATGGATCGTATCACTCGTCTCTGACGTGTCCGCACGCACGTGTGCATCCAAGTCCGCCGCGCGAGGACCGTCACGTGACCGCTTTGTTTTAAACGCAAAGTCCAATCTCCGATCGGCATCAGCCCTGTTCATCACCCATGTGAGCCACCCCCCTTTCACGAATGCCTGCGTCGCTGATCGTCGGCCAGGGCTACGACCCAAGCTCCCGAGTCTGCCGTGCCGAAACCTACAGCGGCTCCCCCTGCCGTCAAGCACAAGTACCGCGTGTACGGGTACAAACTGACCCACGAATGGGTCAACCGGTTCGGGAGGGAACATGGCCTAGAAACCAGACCAGACCTGCCCATGGACAGCCTTCAGAGCGCCGTCTTTGATTACTTCATGAGACGCCTGCCGGGGTACGAACGGCACTTCATCGATGATCCATCCGACCTCCGCGGATACAGCCACTGCCTCGCGATCGCCAACAACTGGACCACAAAGAAAAGGACCCTGGTTGCCGAGCGGTTGCCTCGATGGAAGGAGGTTCTGGAGTTGGAGGAGGAGCCTCGGTGGTACATACCTAGTCGGGACACGCTTCCAGAGCAAAGACTTCGTGTCGATTACTAGTAGACCCGGTCGTACTTTTTTATGCAATCGTTTTCCATGCACATGCAAGCACGCCACACTATATACAGGAGTCTAAGGACGGCGCCCGCTGCAGAAGGCAGCAATCGCATGAAGGATCTCGTCCAACCTCCCTTCGAGCCTCTTGTTCTCGGCCATCGCACGCTTCACGTCCGCGGACGCGGAAAGGACTTGGAGCTCTAGCCCTCTGAGCGCCTTGACGAAATCTTCGAAACTGACCGAGTCGGTGATCGCGACGATCGGTTGCGACGCAGGCGGATCCTCGGGCGGCTCGACAGGTGACGTCTCCTGCACCGGGCTCGCCTGCACGTCGTCCGAGAGACGGGCTCGCCCTGCAAGGCGGTCGACAAGACGACAGGGACACGACGAGCGACATACGCACCTTGGAGCGCCTGTTCGTCGTCGGCATCCCGCTTCCTCTTTGCACACCCCCTTGCCCGGGCCCTCGTCCGTGAGCATCGCCGCTGCGACGCCCTGCAAGCATCGCACGCGCGCCCGACGGCGCCCAAGCATGGCATCGACAAGCTCCTGCAGCGAGAGCAGGGGACGTCGTCGGGCTTGTCGGGTGAGTCGGTGAGATCATGCGAGCCGTCCGATGCGACGGTTTGCTCGACGTCCTTTGCTTGCTGTTTCCAAAGCTTCGCCGCCTTGTTCAATTTGAGGAACTGCACGAGAACCGAGGGTTCGATGGTCAGCTGGAGGCCGGCCTTGCGCCCCACGTCGAGCGTGTCTGACAAACGGTTCTGCAAACGTCAGTGGGACGATGCGAGAGGGACCGCTCGAAAACGCACCAGAGTGGCCTCCCATTTGTCTGCCCATTCGATTTTTTCCTGCACGAAGTTCGACTTATCGTTTGGGATGCATGCGACCTCGGCGTGCGCGAGTTCGAGGGCCTTGACAAACGCTTGGCGCATCTGCGTGTGCTCAGCGTCCCCGGCTTCGTCCAGAAGCTGCTCGAGGAGGTGCGTCATGGTCAAGGTGAAAGAGCAACCGTAGTTACGTAAACAGTGCGACATCTAAGCGTCGGGTCGGTCACGCTACCCCATGGACCTGGCAGCTGAAAACGAGGAGCTTCGCGATTACATCGCTGAACTACGCCAAGAACGCGATTACACTCGTCGAGAGATTCGGCAGCTCTTGGCTTTCCTCGGGCACCTGGAGGAGACCACGACGGAGGAAATCGAGCGGCTTCGCGTGCAACTAAGCCTTGCCTTGTGAGTCGCTCCACCGTCGAGGGTGCGCTGACGAACGCGCGTTCAGGGAGGTAAACAAGGACCTCGTACGCAGGCTGGAATCCGTATCCGACCCTCCCGGGGCGGATTGGTTGGCCGCACAGATCGAAGCATCCGACGACGCGACGGTACGTCCAAGTCGCTCGTCGCTGGAGCTGCTAGGTGACCACCTCGAAGAATACAATCCGAGAAAGGTCTGGGATAGTCGGACGAGAATCCCTCGCAACCGTTCTTGAGCAGGTCAGGCGGGAGCGCGACGTCGAGGAGAGTCACAAGGCGGATTGAATACAGCTCGGTCACCTATCCAAGACATTGCTACGCTATATGCTACGCTAAACTCATACGACAAGAACGGATGGCGAAAAGCAGCTCGTCTGCACTCGCGTCGACCGTCAGCTGCCCAGACTGCATCCGTTTGAGGTCGGACGACAAAACGAGCTGCTTCATCTCGAGCTCGATGATCGTCTTGCGGATTTTGTCGAGGCTGACGGCGTCGGACGGCTCAGGGGAAACCCGTCTCTTTTTGGTTGGGGGCGTCCAGGTTTGCTTGGATGGCCCTGGTTGCGGGCCGTCCTCCTCATTCCCCTCGTCGGCGTCGTCTTCGTCGTCGGTCGGGGGGGGCGGGGGTCTCTTTTTCCTCGTTCGCTTTGGAAGAACCTGCGGTGCTGCGGGCGGGTCGTGAGGCAACCGCATCGGATCGTGAACGCGCGTACTTGCCTTGTGCGACCTCCAGGTCCGTCGTCGTCTTCGGGCGTGGTCCACCGCGGCCCTTTGATTTGTTGCATTTTTTCGCTCGTTCCTTGCAGTTGATGCAAACGTAACCGACCACCCCCTGGCAGGTGATGCCTATTTTGGCGCACAGCTCGCATGGCGTCGTGTAGGTGACAACGTCACCCGTAGGCGGTTTGTTTGTGGCGCATGCGTTGCGTGCCTCGCCCGGCTTCTCGGCGTCATCGACGGTAAGGTCGATGTCGACCATGGAGAGGGGTGCCTTTGGGACGGGAGAAACGGGGGCAGAAGCGGTGGCGCGGGTCTCGGGGACTTGGACGGGCGAGACGGGCGCGGGAGCAGGGGCGCGGGGGCGGGGGCGGGGGCGGGGGCGGGGGCGGGGGCGAGGCTTGGGTGCAGGCGCAGGCGCAGGCGCGGTTGCGGTGGCGGGGACAGGCGCGGGGGCAGGCGCGGGGCTTGGGCGCGGGGCGCGGGCCTCTGGGACTGGGGCGGGCGAGACGGGGGTGGCGGTGGCGGGGACGGGGGAGACAGCGGCTGGGACGGGAGAGACGGCAGTTGGAAGCGGAGACGCGTCTCGGGCGTTGTCTTCGTCTTCGTCGTCGGTCTCTCCCTGTGCGTCTTCCTCTTCTTCGATTGGGGCCTCATCACCCTGGCCACGATGAGCACGCAAACGATGAAACGAGCGACGCCACTCACCGGCGGAGGACGCGACGGAGATGCTAGCGGGTTGCGCGCGTGGAACGCCCGCCAGCCCTTGGCTGCGTCCGTCGCCACCTTGAGCTCGTTGCGCTGGCCGTCATCGACGGGCACGGGGACGCCGAGTTCCTTGGCTTTCGAAGCGGCCTCCGAAAGCCGAAGCTGAACAACGTCAGAAAAGCGACGGTGCAAATCTTGGGAGACTCACCATCAACTGGTCCATCTCCTCGGCCCAGCTCCTCTGATCTTCCTCCAGTTCATCGCCGTCTTCTGGGGCACATCTGGCCTTGGCGATGGCGAGCTCGAGCGTGTCCTTGAAGCACGCCGAGGCGCGTGCATGTTCTTCGGTGTTCTCGGAGACGATGTCGAAAAAGGTCGACATGGGGAAATGGGTCGTTGGTGGTCGCGACTGACGCGCTTTTAATAACTTACGCGAACAATGCCGGGGTCCACCACTGTGGAACCTTGATAAATAAATATCAATAATCAAAGTCGCGTGGTGGCGACGATCGGTCACGGGTGGATGAGTTTCGAATCGTTGTCGGTCACGCTACGCTACGCTACTACAAAAAGTCGTGGTTTGTCTTGAAGGCGCGCAAACCCGCCTTGGCCTCCTCCAGGTCTCTTTCCGCGCTCGTCGTCGTCTCCTGCGCCGCCCTCAACTTCTCCTTGGCGGTGAGGACCTGATCCTCGAGCCCCTGCAGCGTCCGGAGAAATTCTGCTTTGACCGTGGGGGCTGGCTGGGCCCTCTGCTCTGCGGTCCAGAGATGGGTGCCGTCGTTCGGCGACACCCGCACCGGTTGTGCGGGTCGCTGCTCGCGCGCTTTGCCTGCGGATCGTCAGCACTGCGTCTGCGTACCAGACGCGACCTACCTTTCGAGGCCTCCTCCCGCTTCCTCTTTTGCTCCTGGACGCGGATGAGCGAACGAGGAGGAGAGACGGACAACCACTCACCGGCTTGGGGACCTCGTTCTTCCAACGAGCGACGGTGTCCATGGCATTCTTTATCTCCGAGAGATCCGACTCCTTCATGTGGATCGTGCATTTGAGACGACGAGCAGCTTCTGTGGCCTGCCACATTGCTTCCTGAGGAGGGGGGGCGTCGATCGTCGTGGACGGGCGGAGTAAGTCGGACGCACCCTCTTCCGTTCGAACTCGCGCGACCAGTGCGCCTTCTCGTCCAAGAGGTAGGGGCGGTCCTCTGGGGCGCAGAGGCAATGCACTCTGACCGCTTCGAGGGCTTCTTCGTACACCTTGATGGCGTTGTCTGCAGCGCTTCTGGAAGGCATCACGTATGGCATCCTCACATCAACCCGCGACGTTTATTTGTACCATATGCGATTGTATTACGTAACGAGTCCACGGTCCACTGTGACATAAGACAAAGGGCCTCGCTTAGCCAGCGACGAAACAAAGCAGTCGCAGGCCTTCTCCACCCGCCCGACGAACGTGGACGTGTCTTTGAGATGGTGGCGCATGTGGCCCTTCCACCACTGTTTGTTGCGCGCAGGGACGGGGACGGGGGTGGGGTCGTGTGGATCCGCATTCGGCTGAAGATCCGCCATGAGAGACATGTACTTGGCCTCTGCAGAGTGGCACCACGCCGGAAGGTTGTACGCGGACTTGTCCCAGACGTCTGGCGCGGGGAAAAAGGACACGACCTTTTCTTGGCGGCCGTCTGTCGGACGACGCGTCAGACGCGCCACGTAGCCGGACTAGACTCACCATTGTGGACGTAGACGTGTCCGCATAGCAATTCGATCTCGTCTCGCGACACGCAATCCTCGACAAAGACGACGTCGGACTCGCCTCCCTCGGCCACCCAGCGGGAACCGCAACGGACCGCGCTGTCCGATGGTCCGTCCGACACGTCTTCGAGGCTGACATACGGCGCACAGATCCGGCTCAAGATCCCGCCCTGCAGGACGGCCGCCTTGAGGCGTTCTTCTTCCATCATCGACGCGACGATCGATTGATAGGCGTTGAAGTCGAAATGGCAAGGGACGTGCCCTTGCTGTCGTCGCCTGCGGTCGAACCTGAGCCGGGGTCGTTCACGTGAGGGCAATCCGTCCCGTTTCACGACGAGGAACAGATGGATGCGAAAGCCGTTCTCGCACGCCTTGGCGACCGCGTCTTCCAAGGACGGCCCCCATGCTTCCCTCAGACACTGCGCCACGCCGACGGACGACTCGAAGAAGAGGACCCACGGACGGACGTATCTCTGCGTCGTCGGATTCAACGCATACCCGCTCAAGACAGCGTCGCGTCCGATCTCCGTCAACTGGAGCGGCGAGACGTCGAAAAACCCTGGGTTTCGGTCACGTAGACGACCGTTCCGGACGTCCCAGTAAGCGTCTGGAAAAGGCCACCCTCGAGCGAGGGCGGTGACGACATAGCGAGCTGCGGGTTGTGTGACGGGCGTCGACGACACGTCCTTTTCCATGAGGATCTTGGATACCGCAGCCATGTCCAAGGTCTCTATCGGAACGGTAAACGAGCCCCGCTCGATGTCCTCGCCCAGCGCGTCCACCAAGAACCCGTAGCGCTGGAGCAAGAGCGTGTCCAACATGGGCATGTCCAACCCCTCGACGACCTGAGCGGTCGCGTGCGCTTCTAGGATGCCCCGATCGTTGTGAGCGGACGAGACGGGTCTTGGAGGAGGAACGAGCGGCTCATGCCGCCTGTGCGACGGTGCGTTAGGTTCAGGCGGGACGTCCAAGGTCGGATCGGTCACACTAGGCTCCTCCGCCGAGGCGTCGAACTCGGTACAAACGTCCCATTCGTCGAACACGGCGCTGTACTTGCGCTGTCCCGGCGTCCGCTTGTCACCATACTGCGTCTCGTACCAGACGTGCTGGATTTGGCTGCGATCCACGCGCGTCCTGGTCCGAAATCCCGCCATCTTTGGCCAATGAAAGACCTTGCTCTTCCGCGTCCAGACACCCGCATCCTGCCGCTGTCTCCATAGATTCAGCTCTGCCGGAGAAGCCTTTTCTCTCTTGGCGATCTCCTTTTGCTCGCGCGACCGAAGGAAACTGAACGGGTCCCCCGACGCGCATGCAGCCATGTCGTCTTTATCGAGGACCTGCTTGCTACACGCGAACGGCAAGTCCTGCTGCGCCCCGAGCGCGAAGCATTGGGCGATCATCTCTGGATCGGGCACCAACGTCTTCAGCAACGGAGGGGGCGTTTTCTGCAGCTGGACCGCCTGAGGTTTCGTGAGGGCACCCCATCGAATCCAAAAGCCGACGTCTGCGTAGCAGAGCGCGTGGCGAAGAATCGGGAACCAGGCGCATTTATCGTAGACGACGACGACGCCGATCCGCTTGCCGAGGACGGCGTGCATGTCGACGAGATCCTGGATGGTAGCGTCGGATAGGTTGGCGTGCGTTCGAAGCAGCGTTTGCACGCTAGGGTGACGGTCGGATCCTGGAACGACGGTGTGATGGAAGCGACGCTCGGCCCGGAACGAAAAGAGCATGGAAAAGAGGCCGATCATGACGAGAAAGGATTTTTGAGCATGAGAGAGGCATAGGATCGCGCGGTGTCTGGTCTTGAACACCCGCGCATACTTGGCGTCGTGCCTGGGGTACGGGAAGACGTCCACGCTCATCGGAAAGACGAGTTGATGGGACAAGGCAGCGATGGCGGCTGCAAGGGTATCTTCCAACCAGAACCAAGACCGGAGCACCTCACGATCGAGCCCATAGCGGCCATGGCCGTCCTGGGCCAACGTGCAGTTCGCCAGCCTTCCGAGCAGAGGGCCCGCAAGCTGGACGTTCTTCGGAATGAACGCGAACTGGGGATACCTGTTGAGGTTTTCCCTCAGCTGAAACGGCTCGTCGACGGACGTCCAGTCTGGGTCTCGTTCGACGTCCTCGAACGTCACAGGGGGGGCGCACGTCTCTGTCGGTGAAGTGAAGACGACCCCGCCTTTGCGTACGATGACGTGATTCGTGGGATTAGCGTACCAGTCCGCGTTGGTGATCACGGTCGACATCTACATCGACATGAGAGGCGCGACGGAGACGAGAACGCGGCACCTACGATAAGCAGACCGCGTCGTGAAAACGATGTAGTGTGCGCTGGATACAAAACGTGTCATATTATGTAACCGGGAATAGCCGGACCGACATAACACTCAAACGAAACTACAATCGAGCACGCCGAACAGCGTCCTCTCCTCGAGCGCCCAACTCTCCACAGTAAACATCATCAACGGGGTTTCCGCCTGCACAGACCAGTAGGACTCGTGAACCTCTTGGAGGTTTCCAAGGAGGTGACCCACGACATCGACGAACCGTTCAAAGGCGCACGGATCGGCATGAAAGTCGGCGGGAGCGGGGTCCTTCAACAAGACGGACTGGAAATCTGGTCACGCGGCGTCCTTTTGTGCGGAGAACACGCACCTCCTTCGGGCACATGGAGGCAACGAATTCGGTGCCACGGTGGTCCGTCAGCCTAACGAAAAACTTGTAGAGCCACCGACCCGCGACGTCCATCGCGTCGCCGCAGACGGGACACGCGTCGTCGAGATTGAGCTCCCTGAACTGGGTGAACGAGGTACTGCGACAGAGTACGCGACGATCACCTTGGTTTACATCTCGGGCACGTCAATCGAGCGGCGTCCCTGAGATCGAACGGATAGAAATCGCAGGCACGCGCCAGCACCCTGAAGAC
Source organism: Strobilomyces dryophilus (assembly GCA_038089955.1). Classification (NCBI taxonomy): domain Eukaryota; kingdom Fungi; phylum Basidiomycota; class Agaricomycetes; order Boletales; family Boletaceae; genus Strobilomyces; species Strobilomyces dryophilus. Next base: position 13,599 of record JBBPLT010000235.1, read on the forward strand.
GCTCGGAGCCGGGAGCGCCAGCGCCTGTTTCAAGTCAAAGTATAACAGCGGGGACGTCTCGACGTCGTCAGAAAGAACCTCCTTCTGCCATTCTTTTTTGAGCCTGCGGTATGGATAAGCACAGCAAGGCGGACGACACGTTGGACACGAACCTCGACAGCGTGTGGACGGATTCTTCCGACGCCCGTTCTATGGTGCCCAGATGGCCCTGTATGCCTTCGGCACGTCGGATGGCAAGGTCGCGTAAAACGACGACGTCGCCCGTCTTGAAGTCGGACACGACCGCGGATTGCTCGTCGTCCCACACGACCTTGATCGCAGTATGTTGCAGGAGCTGAGCCCAGTCCGCCTCGCAGACGGCATTCGGAAGCTCCGCGTTGCGGGTGTAGTCGGTGAGGTACATGCACCCCTGCTCTTGGTCGACGCAAAGAATCTGCGCGAAGCGATCAAGGGGCGAGCGGCGGCGGACGCACGGGGCGCATACCTCGGCGACGCAATGGAACGTCGTCGTCCCTTGGTTCACCTCTTCGAGAAGCATGTCTGGACTCAACCCAAGCGCACGTTTTCTCCTGATCGACGGTCAGCACGTCGCGACGGTCCGCGCGAGAAACACACTCCAGAAGCGCTTTGAGACGGACGTCTTTTGGCCGGAGCGGCTCGGAATTCCCCACCGACTTCATCTTGGCCTCCATGTAGTCGAGCTTGTTCCACCGCGCTCGGACGTTGTCGAGGAACCAGCGCTGGCCTGGTTCCATCTTGGCTGCGAGATCCCTCGCTTCGTCCCATAGGTCGCATTGCAAGACGTACCCGCCACGGAGCTGGGGCGGGCACCAAGCGGACGTAATCGGGTACACGACCTTACTGGGCGTGAAGTCGGTCACGTAGACGGTGTCGTGGAGCTGGTTGTGGAACGTGGCCAGCACCTCGGGGCAAAGGAATGAGATCGGAGCCCGCAAGACGAAGCGACGCTCACCTCGACCGTGCAATCGAAGAAGCCGCTCGGAGGGGCATCTGGGGATGCTTCCGAAACGACCAGGTGACGTCGGCGGATCGTCGATGGCCCCTCGCACGCCCACCACTGTGCGATGGCTCGACATTTCTCCGTGACGTCGTCTCTCTGGCTGGAGTTGGGATCGTAGACGGACCAGACGAGCTTGTCCGGGTAGCCTATGAGACACTTGGCGTCGTTGAACCTGGAGGCCTGCGGACGACGTCGAGCGAACGGCGAATTCGGTACGACCCACGCACCTTGAGGTTGCGCAAGACGACGACGTCCCAGTCCTTGACCTGGGGTAGTCCCTCCGCGTGCTCCTTGTGAAAGCAGTTGACGAGGACCTTGCGCCGACCCGAAGCGAGGATGGATTCGTCGACGAGGCAAAAGGAGAGGCTCCATTCTACGTGCGGATCGATCGACTCGCGTAATAAGCGGAAAGCGACACACTCACCGTTGGTCCTTGTCTTTTTCGTCGGACCCGTGGAGCAGACGACGCCGACGACGTCGACCAAGGGCGACGTGGACTTTTCAAAGTCGCTCAAGGCGGCCAAGAACGACGGCGCAGAGTCGGGATGGGACAGCTTCTGTTTCTTGCGAGGCCCCGTTGGTCCACTTTCGAGGAGGCGGGAGGCTGGGATGAACGACGGGGTCCTGACGACCGCAGGCTTAGCGACGGTAGCGGACGCTTGGGCAATCCTGGATGCATCCGCGGAGACGGCTTGCGTCACGGTCTGGATCGGGCCTGGGTTGTACCATTCGCCCGAGTGATCTAGGCGCGTGTTAGTTGGTCGACGGACGACAGGCGCATATACGCACCCAGCCACGTGTTGAAGACGCGTACGTCGCGTTCACTGATCGCGTGATGCAATGCGACGCCGTTCGGAAAGCGCAACACCACGGGAAGTAGGTGCGGCGCGCTGGATGGCGGACGCGGCTCGGCGATCGCGCCCTTGAGTGAAAGGCGGACGTGCTCGTGTGGTCGGAATGCCATCCCTTCTTGAAGAGGGATGTACACCTCGAAACGACTGACGGGTCGCTCGGATAGCTCAAGCAGGAGGCGGTACGACCGATTTCGAGGAGGCCACGTCATGAAGATTCTCGTCTCGACGTAACCCCCATCGTCGCCGGATGTGGTGAGGAGGTCTTTCGCGCTGCGCTTGCGAGCGAACATGGCGGTCGATGGGATAGGCGTGGCTGGATCTTGATAGCTGGGCGGATAACGCCGGGTGGCTGTCGGTCACGTACGTCGATAGATTGCGCGATTATTCAAAAAGTATTTACGTATATCTACGACCTGAATCCCGCCAACACTGGGAACACGTCGACTTCCACACCCCTTTCGTATGGATTTTTCGACGTTTCCGCGAGGTGCGCGCGGTACGCCTTCTCTCCGACGATGTTGAAATGGCGGAGCACCGCGCGGGCGATCTTCCCTGCAGGGCTCAAGGTGGTCGACGTCAAGTGCTTCTGTTTTTCAGCTGTGTACTGCCGATGGAACACCACCATACCGCACAAAGCGATGAGCGAGTTCTTGTAAAGTTCTGGAATTGCGTGAGCGGCGCACAGAAGCCATGCAACGAGCACTTACTGCGAGGCGGTTTGATCGACGGCAACGCGAGAACGAGCCTACAGAGCGTCTCGAGCGTTCCTCGATGCGCCTGGTTGGTGAATGCGCCGCCGTCCGTGTGATCGAGGTAGCGCGACAGCTCGGTGAGATGCATGGCGTCGAGGAGGTAGAAATGCCCTCCTCGACACACGCTCGCCTTGGGGGTGAAGACGGTATGCAGCATGGACGGGGGCATGATCCTGTCGCGATGCGATCAGGCACCGTCGAAAAAGAAACGGAGGCGGACTTACACGAGGTCCCCTGGGAATACGTTGATAGTCTCGTAGCGGACTGTGTCCCCGTGCTCGGATAGCAGCTTGTTGCTGCATACGATCTCGCGAAACGCCTTCTTCATCTGCTCGCGGGCAACGTCGGGGTTGGCGACAACCCATAGCTTAGCGCCCGCCATCGAGATACAGTACGTCAAAAGCCCGTCCGCGTCGTGATGGAAGGGCGAGAAGATGCCCGCGTGGTGGGCAATTCCCCACGTCCGGCCCGACCATATGTCGGCGGGAAGATGTGCGGACTCGTAGTTCGCGGTGGCTTGAGTCTGAGCCCACCCGATGCTCATGCCGTCGTCCAAGCGTCTGCAAAAAATGGATGAGCGCACGGCGAACACGAGTCGACAGTGGACGTACTCGAGAGGTGAAGGAAGAGTCGACTGCGGAAAGGCGAAGTCGAGCAAGACTTGAGCGACTTCGGGGTTCTCGACGTCGGCAAGAAACTGCCGCAAGGTCGTCTTGACATGCGGGTGTTCGGAGTCGGTCACACGCACCCTCATGTCTGCAGCGGGGTTAGCTCGTATCCGACGATGCGAGACGCGACGCACCATGGGGTTCGACTACTCTGTCAACAAAGATAGAAAATTCCCTCTGGAGCGCCTCTTCAGTCATGTCGAAATCGTTGGTGTCGACGTATCCACGAATGACGACCGCCTTGTTCCTCGAGATCGCTTCGCGCGCTTCTTCGACGAGCCGATCTCTGGGTAGCTCCTTGTCCAAGAACACGACCAAGTCGAGGTCGCTGGACGGGTGGGCCTCCGGGGCCTTGGCAAGGTCGGCCACGTAGTCTCTGTCCTTGGAGAGGTAGTTGCCGCCGCGTCCATCGTCGAGATGAGGGAGGACCGTGCGCATGCCGCTCGTCCAGGTGACGGTTTCAGCGTTTGCGCTGACCTGAACGCCGCGGACGCCGTCCACGAGGTCGACGAAGCGTTCTGGGATGGAGACTGGAGCGGAACGGGGAGGGGGAGACGGAGACGGAGACGGAGACGGGGTTTGGCGAGGAGAAACTGGGACCTCGAACTCGTCGCCGGAGAAGATTATGTGGTCGTCGTCGTCATCGAACACGTCGCTTTCACGGATGGCGTTCCCGTCGTCGCCAAAGACGTCGCTTTCACGGATGGCGTACTTGTCGCCAAAGACGTCGCTTTCACGGATGGCGTTCCCGTCGTCGCCAAAGACGTCGCTTTCACGGATGGCGTACTTGTCGCCAAAGATGTCCTTCTCGCAGAGGGCGTACTTGTCGCCAAAGACGTCGCTTTCACGGATGGCGTACTTGTCGCCAAAGATGTCCTTCTCGCAGAGGGCGTGTCCGACCTTCTCGTTCGCTCTAACACGATGGTCAGACGGCGATGGCGAAAAAATCATATCTATAGCGGGACGCACCGCTTCTTGGCCCTATAGGCTCGGTCGCGCTCCCGTTTCGCTGCCAACTTCTCGGGCGTGCTGCAGTGCACCGTCAGTCCTATACATCTAAGACCATCGCTGACTCACAGGTTTGCACGAAGTTTCCTTTGTCGTTGGCGAGCCAAGGACCGCCGTTTCTCGATCATCGAGCCATCAGAGTCGGAGTCGGGGGCAGCGCGCTTGGGCATCGTGTAGCGATGGCGTGTGGAGGCTCAGAATTTGGTAACCCCGTCGTGAAACGACGAAGTGATCCAGGGGGTCTGTCGTGGGTGGTTGACACGGTCGTTCGACCTTTTAAATGCGTGAACCCACCACCCACTGGACGCGACGTGATCCTATTGTTACATAATACATCACGTCAAAAGGTTACATACAGTCACGATCGGTCACGTCACGTCTGACGCCTGCGGTGGTGGTCGGGGATGAGTGAGGTGGGTGGTGAACGCTGCCTCGGATTCGGCGTCGGCGTGGTTGGTTCCTGCAGCGGGCGTCGAGGGACTCTGCGCTTTTGCGGCGGAGGCGAGCCCTGTAAACTTGAGAATAGGGCTTCGAGAGGCTTGGCTAGCGTACCTGCGGGAACACGTGCGACTTGAAGTGACCGAAAAGAGTGGTCGGCAATGCGACGACCGGACAAAGAGGGCACCCGAACCCTTCGGTCTTTTCGTCCAGCCGATACGTCTTGTCTTGTCGCGACACTCAGCGAGGTCAGACGATCATGGGAGGCGGACACACCGAGCACGGTCATCTCGAGGTCGGTGTCCTCGGCGTGACCGTCCATGTGGCGTTCTGGATCGCGGTCGCTCACGCGGCAAAATGGACAGACGAAAGTGGGGCACATGGGAGGAGATGGTCGACGCGTGAAAAAAAAATGCATAGCGCTATGGACGAAAAAGGTGCACTACATGTCTAAAAACGACCCCGGAAGCATCCGATGCCAATCAACCACTGACGGATCCGCTTTGATCTGTTCGAGCGAGAATGAGCACGGACGAGCGGATCGCAAGGGGGGAAATCACCCGGCTAGGATCAAAGTTGATCACCTGCAAACCCTGTAAAGATTGTGCTCTGGAGAGAGCGACGTACGCTTGACCTAGATAGGGGACGTCAGAGACGATCGGATCGACTGAACACGCCATACCGCATGCAAAGATGCCAGCAAAGTCGACGACGAGCTTCTGAATGGTCTGCCCCTGGGACTTGTGTATCGTCATGGACCAGGCGAGCGTGAGCGGCACCTGCAAGGTTTGGTCAGAAGACGGCGGACGGCGGACGAACTCGAGACCTGCGTGCGCGTGGCGACTATCTGCCCCTCTGCGTTCTCCACCAAAAACAGCTCCGGACGACAATACACGAGCTCGACGTCTGCGCCGTTCTCGAAGAGGACGATAGGGTAGCATTGCGAGTACGGGTCGGAGGGCGGGCCTAGCAAAGAGGGATCAATCCGACGCACGCAGCCCTCGTCGTGCAGGTCGGAGCCAGGCACCTCTTTTTCCAGGTGAAACGACACGACGGTTCCGATCGAGCCATTGAACAGCCCACCGCCTATGTTCTTGCGCAGCATCACTCGCGCGCCGACTTTGAGAGGGAGGGAGGCATCGACTGGCATGTCGCAGTAGTAAGGGATGGATTCTGGATGGTCGGTGCCGTCAAAGGCTTCGTATTGAATCACGGGGCCGGGAAGCGGACGTAGATAGCGAAGGTTCGCACTTTCCACTTGGTGTCGAAGGGCGTACAGCTCCACCGGGAGCGGTGACGGATCCAGAGGGCGGTCAAGGGCGCGGAGAAGATCGATCGTGTTCTGCGAAAGCATACCGATCCGACACTCGTGGAGAACGCGAACGAAATCTGGGGCGGTCAGGGTGAACGAGCGACGTCGATGACAGGCGTACCAGGATCCGCCTGCCTGTGGACCGTCCGGAGAACCATGGTCGCTGGCGTAGCCTTGATCCACGCGTCGGATTCGAACGCGAATTTGGCCAGCAGTCCGCTCTTGCTACAAGGCGGGAGCTGGAAGAAATCACCAAAGCTAACGACCTCGAGAAGCTGGTCAGACGAGCAAACCGACCAAGAGGCCGAGCAGACCTGGATCCCCCCAAAAGGGCGGTCCACGAGACGTAACTCGCGCGCCACGGCATCGATGGTGTCGAGATAGTCCGCGTCGAGCAAGGACACTGAAGCCACGGGGATCAAGAAAAACGAACGCGACGGCGGAACCGACTCACGCTCGTCGATCATGAGGACCTTTGTCTCGATCCATCTGTTCAAGACGGAGGTGGATCTTCTGACCTTGTCCACCGCGTCGCAGTGGTTCATCAGAGGATTGTGGAACCCGGCCCACGAATGGATCGTCCTCCCTGCAAACGAAATGGCAGACGGTATGCACGGCGGCGGAAATGGACCTACCGTCGATTGCCACTGCAGCCATCCCAGTGCTGGCCGTGACCGCCACCGCTGGAGCATAGCGATGCTTGAAAAGGAGGGCGTCGCGTATCCTGCCAAAAAGATGGGTCTTTCCGGTACCTGCGATCATAGATGAGAGAGGGACGACGACCAGCGGACAGAACGTACCAGCTGCGCCAGTGATGTATAAACCTTCGCCCGCAAGCACATGCAATAGAGCGACCAGCTGCTCCTCGTTGAGGTCGTCCAGGCGCGGCTCTGGTATGGCGAGGTCGGTCACGTCGGAACGGTTCTCGCGTATGTGCTTCTGGCGCCACCCAAGGGACAACATGGGGTGCTTCTTCTCGTCGGGGACATGTTGCCACGCAGCCCTGATCGATACCTCTAGCTCTCTGCGCGTGCCCATCTAACAGGAACGACCGGGAAAAGAAGGGACGAAGACGACAGACATTCGAAGCTCAGACTTTTATACCAGGGCGGCAAATACAAAAGGCTGCCATCGCGGTCACACAAGACGCGGACAAATAGGGGCAAAAAAATTCTCTCACCCCTGACCCATGCATTCCGCGGTTGAAACCGACGAGGACAGGACCAGGGGCGCATGACCGAATCGAGCGTTCCAAGGCGACGCTCGAAGACGCCTGACCCAAGCGTTCCAGGGTTCGAATCGACGAGGGTAGGGGCGCAAACCGCGCCACGCGTCGTGAGCTTGCCTGACCCAAGCATTCCGCAGGTCGAAGCGACGAGGGCAGGCAAGGCAAGTCGAAGCATTCCGTGGGTCGGATCGACGACGACCGAAGCACGACAGGGCGCGAAACATGGGCACGATCGAAGCGGCGACACGAAAAAAAAAAAAAAAAAGAACTGTGCAAACACAGACACACAAATCATCCAAAAGTGGGGGTCGAAGCGTCGATCCCACAAGCGAAATGAATTCATTCAAGTTCCACGGTGGGTACGAAGGTACCAAAGAGCGAGGGGGAATGCAAAGACATGACGGTCAAAAAGTCTAACAGGTTGCAGGCAACAGACGACACGTCCCGACCGTTGGGGAGAGAAAGCCAGCTCGCAAAGGCCTGTCGGCCCTCCGGGCCGCTTCCAAACCCATCCGCCGGAATTCCCAGATGCAAAAACACCCTCTCCCGAAGTTCGACGTTCTTCCAGGTGAAAAATGCGAGCCAAATAACCCAATCCTGAAGGTCGTCGTCCTCGCACTTTGCTTTGTCTCTGTACGCGTGCCAACCACCCTTGTGATCGAGGTCTCCTAGCCTCGGTACGCCGCACGACCAGCACCGCGAAATGTTCCGAGTGCTTCGGAAAGCCGTTCGAAATGCGCTGTAATCAGGGTCGTGTATCCTGTCTGCGATGTCGCAATTCTTGAGGTTTCCGTGGGGTTCCAGCGAGGCACGACCCAGAACGGCGTGGGCCACGCAGCTGTCTTTGTGAGTGTTGAGGAAATATGACACAGTATCGCATTGCTTTTTTGTTTCCATGGTGAACGTGGGTCGCGTCCGAGGACGTTTCTCCGAAGAAGGTGGGGTCCGAAGGCCAGACGAGGCAGAGGGGGTACTGTAGGCGATCGGACTGCCGTCGAGATCGGTGCGCGGTCGCTTGCATGGAATGGACGGGGAAGAGGCGTGAATGCGCTTCACCGTCATGGTGTCTGGGCAGAACGTCTCGTCCGAAGAAGGACAAACCGACGCGTCGCCCATCCGACAGGGCTGGCCAAGGGGTGTGAGCGACGCGCAGTCAAAAAGAACACGGGACGGACCCGAAGCGGATGGTGGACGGCATCCAAATGCTCATAAAGCGCATAGGGCAGACCGGAGAACGATGAGCACAGGGGACATTTCCAACCCGACGCGTCCTCGGTGAGAGGATGGATCTTGTCTGCGACTGTCAGCGCGCGCGACGACCCGTTCGAGTATATACACACCTAGGACCAGTAGAAACAACGCAGAGTCTTCTGCATGCGAGTCCGCATGGCGTTCTGCGTCGAGAATGAAGCGAAGACAGAAAGGGCATTTAAGAAGGGAAGAGGCCATGGCAGGGTGAGAAGGACGATGCGACAGGCCAGGCTTTAAGTACGACATCGGGGACTTCTCACGCTATGTCTGTCGATCGAAGCAGCGGGATGTCCGAAAGAAGACGTCCGATCTCCGAAGGCTAGGGATATAAAATGGAGGGCGGATCGTCGGCGGATACCACCACCATGGCCGTCACGACCATCTGCCCCTTCTGCTTCGCTACGTTCGACGAGGACGTTCGATTGGAGAAGCACGTCAGGGCGAAACACAGTCAAGAACGGCAGCTCAAATTTTACACGTTTGGTGAGCACCCGTCGACGTCGCCTGGAATCCCATAGTTGATGTATCGACGAGGACAATCCTGGACGTTGGAGGAAAGCGGGGGCCGATTCGAATGCCCCGCATGCGACTTCCGCGGATTGCCCTGGGCCTTGATCGGCCATTACAAACAAACGCACCTTCGGAATGAAGTGAGTCGCACGCCTCTCTAGGAAACGTCTTTTCACGGTTATTCCGCTGCAGAGCATGGCGGAGGACGACGGGAGGGTGACCATGGTCGTAGAATAGCGTGATGTCAGTCGTAAGAAATAAAGCATGGCTACGATACACGACCGCTACGTTGACCTTCCTTCTCTAATACTTTCGACGAGGTCGTCAATGCGTTCTTGTACGCGGATCTGTCCTGCATGCACGCGTTTGAGGTCGGCGGACACGAGAAGCAGGCCTGCCTCTAGCTTTGCGAGGGCTGTCGCGATGACTTCGTCGACTGGCGGACGGAGAACCTCGGCCTCGAGGTGGGTTAGCGACGGAGAGCGCCGCCTCTCGCGCACCTTTGGTACTACAAACGAGTGAGCGAAAGGGGCATAAAGGTGATGGAACTGACCATCCAATGCCTCCCTCTTTCCGCTTGAAAAGCTGCAGGACATGTGGAGGCGCCTGCACTCGCGGCAACCTCGCCCTGGATGTCCCTCGCACGCGATCATTTTTCTTGCACACCGCGCGCAACGGGGGGGGTCTGGCCGTGGCTCCGTCACCCGTCCGAGGAGGTGATACGGGGTGACGTATACCGTGGGCAAAGGCGGGCGAGTCTAGCCAAACCGTCAGAGAGACATCGACGGGCTGTCGACAGGGACTCACTGGCTGTGGCGCTGGGGTTGGTGGGGGCCGTCCGGGTCCGAGGCCCAACCAACGGGTCGCGATCTCCAAAAGGTCCTCGATCTTCATGGAAAATTCTTCATCGACGGCGACGTCGGCGCCCTTGGCATCCGCCTCATCGAACGCTTCCCACAACTCAACCTACGAAAATGAACTCTGAGAATCGACGAGAGGTTCGATGACGTACCACAATGGACTGAAAGTCGCTCGCCCAACCCTCCCTTTCGTCTTCGGTCGCACGCTCCTCTGGAATGCGATCCGCGAACGTCTTGGTAAGCTCGAGGGCATCTTCGAATGCAACCTGCGCAGCGGCGCGCGCGTAAGAGGTGGGCTGGGGGACTACGACGTTGGACATGGCGACGCTAGTATCCGGAATCGACCAATTCGTGTATGGATTACGTAAACAATAGCGGATGTTCCACCTATGTGAGCCGGTGGACAAAGAGATCGTGTGACGACGGACCGTTATAGAAGCGCGGACGTTGTCTGTGACGCTGCTAGACTACGACACGACGCAATCGGACCCATCTCTTCCTGGGCGCGTTTCACGTCGGCAGAAGTGAGGAGCAGCTGTATCCAGCTTTCGACGACGTCGTGTGGGATGCTTTGTGGGACGCTTTGTGGCCGACACCATCGCGCAGGGGAAGGAACCAAGGCGATTCGTTCGTGGGTGAGACGGCGACGGCGCGATACCGCCTCAACGTCGCTGTTCGGTCCAAATGGCGCCAAAGAAGCCGGCGGGGTCGGTTTCCATACCAAGTCATGTCAGCGCATCGACGAGCTCGGGATGGACGTCTGCGACCCTGGAGCGCGCTACGCCGTGTGTTGGTAGAAAGGTCCTTTGATTCGTTACGCAATCGATCACAAGCGTATCACGTAAACAAACGGGGATCAACGAATGGACAGATCCTTTCTGTCGTCCCGCAGCCCGCCTAGCTTCGAAAAGAGACCGACAGCCCGCATACACCGCTCTTCGTGGTCGCGTTCAAACCGCTGCCTCTCAGCGTCCGATGCCGACTTGACCTGCTTGAATCCGTAAGCGACCCAGCGAAAAAGACCGCCGGGGCAGAACTGTGTGAACGACTGCCTCGTCTCGCCCGCCTGAATGGCGACGTTACCGTGGCGGATTGTCCCAGAAGGGACGAGGATCGTCGATCCAGGGGGGAACTCGATCACGACGCCAAGGTCGAAGAGGATCAAATGACCGCCTTTCTTCGGATCGTAGGACCCGCACGCAAAGACGGCGCAAAGGCCAAACGGAACGTTGGTGCTGTCGACGTGCTCCAGCGTAACTACGCGAGGACCGCAGTTGAACGTACAGGCTGGGAAGATGGTGTTGGCGAATGGCTTGCGGAAATCCGGATACCGCTCGAAGAGTGGATCGAGATGGTCCGCGTATTCTTTGTAGAGCTTTGGCGCATAAAACGAGAAAGCGCCTAAGGATCCTAGTCAGCGACTGAAAGGAGGGGTGTCGCTGGCACGCACTACACATGAACCCGGCTGCTCGAACAAAGTTTTTGTCGCAGACGAGCTCGTCTATCAACCGTCGCTCGGACGCGGAATGGGCAAGATTGCCAGGGACCTGAAGAAACAAATGGGCTACATGCGGTCGGTGTCACGACGTCCGTACCGTTTGCCCTCCTCCGTAGGAAACGCCTGTCGAAAGCGACACAAAGTCGCCCCTTCGTTCGCGGCGGACCCCTTCCAAACGAGATGGCGCGTCTCGCAGCCGTGCACTCATCGCTTCATGCACCCTGTCCCAACTTGGGTCGTCTGGACGACCAGCAAGGACGGAGATGATGCGGTCCTCTTCATCGATGATGGCCATGGGCGTCCTGGGTGGGTTCGAATGAGCGACGACTCGAGCACCGAGGGATGATCTTACAGTCCGTCCCATTCGAGGACTCTGAAACCTTGGGCGACCAACTCGTCAAGCGTGCATTCCTGCGTCCGCCTCGCGGTCTGTTTCTGGCTAACGAACGCGCCCTTTGCAGCGCGTAATTGGACAGCGTTGAAGCGCACCCGGAAGGCCTGTAGCTTGGCGTACTTTTTGGACAACGAAGCCCTAGGGATCCCCGGGTGCTTCACCTTCGCGGCGGTGCGCTTTGCTTTCCTCCTGGCGAGATATTTCGCCTGTTTTGTCAAGGGGCGGGGGGGCGTTGTCTGAGAAGGAGCGGTTGGGACGGAGCGGTCAATCGGGGGAGCCTCGTGATCGTTCGCACCGAAGGTGACGTTCTCCAACTCCCTCTTGAAGGCGGCACGCACAGATTGCTCGAACGTGGCAGGAAGCGGTGCTTCGTCGTCGCCGAACACGGCGCGCTCCAGCTCCCCAATTAGCCAAGCGTCCATACGGTCGTTCAGCACGGGTGCCAACATCGCGACGCGGTTCCTTGCGGACGTGTCCTTACGAGAAGTGAAAAGAAAAACACCACCAAATAAAACGTTGATTGGCATGCTATCGCTGAAAACAGTCCGCAAACGTAATCAGAAATAGTGCATAGTTGGGTACCATATCCGGAGACGACGCGGGTTTCGTGAGCCAATCCGCAAACTTGCGTATCGGTTTTGAATTCGACAAGGGTGGCTGTAGAGACAAGGCAGCAGACACCTGGGGGAGAAAGCTACTAGACTCGTTGTCGTGAACGTAAATAAAAGTCACCATGCTGGGTATCAGATAAGAAATGGTGCTCGGACAGTGGTCTGGAATCATTCGGTCACCCCTTGCGATCGAGGGATGGTTACACGGAGCGCGAAAAGGGACCCAACACAGATGGCACGACGGCCAGAAAACGTCCTCGTCCCTCTTCGTTGCGCGGATGGTGGACAAGACGGACTGGAAACGGTAGGACCGCTGGTGCTCATGAGGCCCAGTCTGGGATTCCCCCAAGACCCAGCATTCGATGCAGCCAATAGCCACGACGCGGGCGATCACCTTGCGCAGCTGCTCCATCTTGTCTTTTCCAACATCATAGGCAGCTTGGACTCTGTCACCGCAGTCCGCCACAGACATCGACATCGACGCGACGGGTCCCTTGACGCAGGGAATATCGAACCGAAGCGGCTGAGAAACGACGACGTCGGAGGTCTAGACGTACGCGTCAGAACAGGACTACAGGACCGTTCGAGCGAATTACCTTGCAAAGGTCGGAACATCGATCGCAAAGGAGGTTTTCGGCGGCTGCCGCGCACGAGTGCGCAAACGGGTCAAACGGATGGAACGTAAGACGACGACAGCTGTTGGTTTCCAGAAAACGCGCCATCGGTCGTCGTCCGCTATGATCTGGATCGTCGGAACGGGGTGGACGCGGCGGGGTGCTCCATATGGTGACGACTTCGGAGGGCAGCCCGTCGCGCCCAAGTCGCCCAGACTCTTGAAGAAACGAAAGCATATCTATCGGCTCGACGATGATGGCGTGCCGCACGCTGGGAAAATCGACCCCCTCGGCGAAACAAATGGTGGCGGCGACCCATTGCACCCGCCCATCCCGCCAAGCTCGGAAGATGCGCGACTTTTCCTCCTTGTTTGCTTGCTCGTCGGGTAAAATGCGGCTGGTGTAAGCAGGGATGCGCAGCAGCTTTGCCACCTCGTGCGTAAAGTGGATGCTTGTCGTGTAAATAATTCCGCGCTCCTCTCGTTTCAGGCGGATCGACCTGAACACTTGGACCGTTTTCTCGACGACGTCATCGGACGACACACGAATGGCCCCGTAACGAATGTTGGGACGAGAGACAGGGGCGCGAATGACGCGCAGAATAGCCGTGTCGATCATCATGGACTCGCAGAGCGTCGGAATGGAATGGACTGGCATGGTCGCCGTTAAAAAGGTGATGGGCTTCTTCAGCCGCGTCAAGAGATGGAACAGTTTGAAGCACGAGCGATACGAGGCGGAAATGAAGACATGATGCGCCTCGTCCACGAATACGCGCTGCAGTCTGTCCGTGTTTGCTTGTGCCCATCGGAAAAACATGTCCGTCCCAGCTTCGTGCGCAGGAACGATGACAAGTTGATCGTTCATCGGGTCCGTCTCCGAGGACCATTTCCCACCAAGAACGCCAGGGCAAGCGGCAAGTCGGCGTTCCATGTCCTCGGTCAAAGCGACGAATGGGGTCACGACGACGAAGAGGCTCGTCGGATTGAGCAAAGGGGCAGCAAAGAAACCGAGGCTTTTACCGCTTCCGGTGGGCATCACAGCCAACACGCAATCGCTCGTCAGACAGCTTTGGACGAGCTCGGCTTGCTGCTGCGATTTGAAGGCAAACGGTTCGGGACCTGGATATAGCGGACGAATTCTGGTGGCAAGCAACGGGTGGACGACGAGCGGCGACAGAGGAGACAATGGCACGGCGGATTGGCTGAGGAACGTCGCGCTGATGTAAGACGTCAAATCGGATCCGAAGCCTTGCAACATGCAGGTCAGATGTGGCAGAACGTTGTTCAAAACGTCACGAATCGCCCCCTGCGTGGCGTCTTGGATGCACGCGGGCGTAGGGAATTTCGACCCGCCCGTCGACGGATCCTCTTCGGATTGCTTCTTCTTGTCGTCCTCTGTGTGACCGTGGGAACAACCTAGACAAGCGTGCCAACGAGCGGCGACGCGTTGCATCGAGCGAACAGAGGTATGCGACACGGCGGAAAGCGCGTTGGTGCCTTGAACGCCGTAGTGCGCGTCAGCTACTGCGGCGGAATGCCCAAACTGTGCATGAATGGCAGCCAAGTCGTGATCGTCGTCGTCCGGAGCACCATAATCGGTGCCGGCGAGGCAACAGAGCATGGAGCACATGACTTGGCGGTAGTTTCTCAGACCGAGAGATACGCCAAGATACTTTTCTGTGTGACGCTGAAGGATGACCGAAAATGCTGCGCTCTCGAGGACGACCCCGTGATGAACGAATAGGTAGCTGAGGTAGCTGCGAGCGTGACCGACCTCCATGACGTAACAAGAAAGTTGAGCTGCGACTGGATAGAGGACGCTGAGAACAAAGATGACGAGTCGAGAGACGGAATGGCACGGGGTGCGGACGATCAGCCTGCCGTGGCCTTGAAGGTGCTGGGTCTTGACGTATGTGGTAGCAATCGAGAAAAGACCATTGAGGACAAACACATGGCGGTCCCCGATTCCGCGCACGGTGTGCTTGAGATGATCGCATTCTGTGCCTCGAGCACCGCCACCCCAAGTAAGCGTTATGGCATAAAACATGGTGGACACAAGGTCGTCGAGATCGGTGATCCACTCCCATATCTCTTCTGCGAGCGAATAAGAAATCGGAACATGCCGCGACCGCGGACTCACTTTTATGAGGAACGAGGGCGTTCCCGATCTTCGTAAAGTAGGTGCCGTTCAATGCGACGCGTTCTAGCAGCCTTCGTGAGTAACTCGACAGGCGAGCGTCTTGGGAGACGATCGAAGTCCCTTGATCGTCCTGCCTCGGACGATCGCAGAACCACTGGTCCGGATTGTTTGGGTCCGTTCTGGAATCTATGTACCACATGACGTCGGAAAAGTCGACGGACAAGGCGAGTTTCTGGATCGAAGCCTCCATGTCGGACACCACGGACTGTACAGAATGCCGCAGACGGTCGACGCTCAACGGGAACCCGTCGACGGACAATA
Source organism: Strobilomyces dryophilus (assembly GCA_038089955.1). Lineage (NCBI taxonomy): Eukaryota > Fungi > Basidiomycota > Agaricomycetes > Boletales > Boletaceae > Strobilomyces > Strobilomyces dryophilus. Next base: position 29,078 of record JBBPLT010000235.1, read on the forward strand.
CGTTCATCTGCGAGTTCCAGTTGAACCGAGGAAGCTGCGGTTCGCTGTAAGTCAGCGTACTCAAAAGGGCGTGTTTCTGGCGCAGATAAGTAAAGAGACCCGGGCGTCCATCCGTGATAAGATGTTTGACGTGGTTCTCATACGACCTGCGGTGCATTGACGTCATACACGTCGCGAACGTCGGATTGAACGCCGTACCTGTACGTGTCGTTGGCGTAACGATGAGCGTGATTCAATATCTCCTTGACCGCCGTCGCCCTGAGGCACCACTGGATGGAGGAGATATGCGGGGGGATGGCGGACACCGGAGTCGTGTTTCCAGCGTCATCCCTGAGATGATACACCAGAAGAAATAAAGTGAGCAGGTCCTTGCGATCGCTGAGGGTTGCTTCTTCGCTGACGAATTCCAAGAGAGCTATGACGGCCCGATGGACCTCTTCTTCAAGTCGGATAGCGTCGGGATCATCGAGCGTGGCTCGCAAAGACGACAGGCACGACACGTGTGTCTCATGGAGTGGTACAGGAAATCCGACGACCGGGTGTTCCATATGGCGCAGAAGGAAGACGAGGAAGAGGCCCATCAAGCTGGCATATCGCTTCAGCGTTTCTGTTTCCTGAACCGCCTTGAAACGCTGCATTCCAAGCTCCCCTGTCGACAGGACAACACGCGCAGTCAGAACTGGAATCGTGGAAATAAGAGGGGATATCGAGGCGTAGTAGCTCTGAACTGCGACGACAAGGCGATGGTAGCAATCCGACAGGGGTGGGGCGGCGACAGTTGCACGGAGGTCACCAACGCGGACGCCGACAAGAAGCTGATCCCAGTGAAGCTGTGCATACAGGGTGCCCTTGGAACGTTCGTTGGTTGAGGTTTCAAAGAGGTCCGATAATGTGTAGAGGGAAAAGGTCGAGAGCTCCCCTTCGAGGTTATCCAGGAGAGAGACGGGGACACGGATATCGGACGACGAAACCTCAACCATCTTCTGCGCGTTGCGTACGTTTGATAGCTTATGAGCCTTGACGTCCGAGAATAACCTTTCGCTGAGGGCAACGTCTTCGTGGCACCTCTTGCAATGGTCCTGAAACCTTCTTTTGTCGCTGAAGACAAAACGGTTCTGGCATCCTTTAACGTTACATTTTACCGCTTCGAATATCTTAAGGCCTGGTATGGGAGCAATGGGCCCGGAAAATATGTCTTTTGCGCGGTGAGCATTCAATTGCAAAAGCATTCCATGAACCTCGTCTTTCGACGGAATGCAGGACAACGGTTGCTTTGCAGGCTTGTGGTTCAGGAGGTAATGGGAGCGAGCGACTAGATAATCTATCGGCAACCCACAAAAGACGCAGATGGTCAGTTTGGACTCGGGATCAACGAGAATGCCAAGGGACGAAAGCCTGTCTTTGGTAGCGAATGAGGGTGAGTCCGACGGAGGCGGAATGGACGCGTCTTGCGTTTCCTGTTCTACGTCCATGTCGACCGACATGTCAGCATCGCCGTGATACGCGTCGGTCACATCGACGTCAACAGCGCTACCACCTACGTCTTCGTCGTCCAACGCACCCATGTCTGTCACGGGTGTGGGACGATCGTCGGAATGATTCAGAGCTGCGGCATCTATGTTGAAGATGGCCGAATCAAACGGATTAGCTAGCGGCGGATTGACGGTGTCTGAGTGCGCGTCCGTGACGACTGGCGGGACATCCGCGTCCCCATACACGGAGCTCAGCGGAAGCTCATCCGACCTCTCAATCTCAGCGACTCGTGGATCGGAATGGCTCTGCTGATGGAAAGCAAGCCGTTCCTCGACAGGGCCATCTACGTCTATCGGTCAGACATAGTTGGCATGTATCCGAATGGCATACCGGACAACGAGACGGTTTGAGCGAAACCTGGCAGATCTACAGACGTCTGAGCATCCACGTCCATACCAAGCGGCGTATTTTCCTTCCAGCTCCCTTGAGCCTCGTTTGGACTCGTCGGCTCAGAAATCGAGCACTGTTCTATGGTCAAAGCGACCTCATCGATTGTGGGGATCGCAACGTCCGCCTCTACGCCAAACTCTTCAGCCGGAACATCGTGTTCGCTTCGTTCTGTGGGATGAACGGCTTTGCGACACATGGCGTAGATGGCATCGTAGCTATAGCTGGCATGGTTCGGATTACCACAAGGGCAAGGGAGTTTTCCAGAAACGGGGTCTCTGACGATCGATACGCTGTTGGCTATGCTTCCAAACACCATGAGTAGCGGAAAAGACACGCATATATGCACTGACTCTGGTAGACAACGGTCCGAGCGGTTTGATGGTAGTTAGATTTGTGCCTTGAAAGTCCACCGCGGCCAATTGGAAAGGCGCAGCCATGAACGTCGCATTTGGATGCGCGACTTGAAACCCTACGTCAGTCTGACAGGATCGTCGAAGCGACACGAACTTACACCATGATTAGCGGGGATAGGGGGTCCCTGGTGCGTCGTCGCTAGCGTTAAACGCTGACGAGAACTGGGACACAGATGCGGAGGGACGCGGTGGAAGGAGAGAGTGCGGTCGTGCGAGTCGCAGTTCGTCATTCACGTGAAAATGAAACGGCGGATTGGTTCTGTGGAAAAAGACGGGGGTGATGTCACCGAACCGGGACCGTCGCACGTGATATGTGACCGACAGAAATTGCGCGAGTGAATGGTTGTAATAATACATGACCAAGAAACGTTCTTGCACAATACGCATACAAAGGTACGACGTCATCACACCAGCCTCTTCTCCCTGTAAACAACGACGTCCGGGGTATCTGGAAGGGGTGGACTGAAGAGCGAATGAGCACAAAACATCGGTGCATATATGCTACGGATTACCTCGGAAGCGCGTTGGCCCAGCGAAGAATATGATACGCCGCGATGACGATGTGGATGTTGTTCAGCGTGGGTCCGTGAAGAGCGACGTCGAAACCTAGCCAAGCCGCGTATTCAGTTCGGTCTTGAAAGTTGGTGAATGCGATGGAACTCCTCTGCAAGAGAGAGAAAACGGAGCTGCGAGTAGGGGAGTCTTCCCAGATAAGATAAGCCAAAGCCAAAGCGTTCGGGCCAAAGACGCAGTCCCGATGGTACGGTCGTACTCCGCAGGGCTCTGCAGCAACCGAGCACACAGACCCGCACCCCCCAGACTTGCTAAGATTTAAGGAAGCAGAGACGTCGGAAGAAAAATGGCGATGGGTGGGGCAATCTGTGAGCAAACGCCAAGGGCAGCGCTCGAGTTGCGATGTGTGAGCATCAAACTGCTCCCATAGACCGCCTCGCGGATGTGTTAAGATGACTTTGATGGGGCGTTTTTGACGAAGGAAATAGCAGATGGCGCACTGGTGGAGCATACGGGACATGCACTTGAATACGAAATCCGGATGACTTGCAAAGGCGGCATGTATGTCGCCGACGGCCGGAAGCAACTGCGGGGTATAAAATAGGAGGGTGACGTCCTCGACGGGGGACGAAGGGAGTTCGGGTCTGGAAGACACAGGGGTGGGGGATAGAATGGTCCCATCGTCGCTTTGAGGCGGAGCAGTGATCTTGGGGGGTAAATGGGCGGGTGCCATGATGAGCTAGGGGGTAAGAGCAGCGTTGGCGGGCTAAATATTTATATACGGCGCATGCTCACGTGCAGCGTACCAACGTAGCAGCTCAGAACCCTGAAATAACACGCATAGCGTGACCGACAACACGACTGACTCCCTCATGTGGAGAAAGAGTGACCGACAATAGGAGAAGCGCATTGTACGGGATGCACAGCTACCACTCAACACCGTTTCGTATGTAGGGCAAGGTCATATGCTTGACGCATCCGGATGGAACGGTGAAGCGTGCCGTAATACGCGAGCGAAGCCCGCAACGGTATGACCGACATGCGTGAGACGGGGAAGGACACGCACGCGTTTTGTATTACAGACGGCATCAAAAATGGAAACTGCGCGGCTAATCCGCAGCTACAGTATGGTCTGTGGCACGCTAACTGGCTGGTGTATATGGCGGATCCCCTAGTAAAGTTCGTATACGCAGTGCGAGTTCACGTGGAGGGATGGAATGGGCAAATCAAACGCCATATTTCAACGGAGTAATGAAGGAAGGAGACCAATATGTCACACAAATCGAAAGGGTAGGGCCAGCGTGTACACAAATCCGTAGTATGACATTTTCGGTCCGCCGCATGAAGTGACGTCTGACCTACAACCGATCGGAATCAAAACGGCGGATGAATGTGACAGACGGATGGGGTAGATGCGCCGCACCCAAAAACGGGACACACCTTGGATGAACCCAGAATTAACGTACGGCGAACCCAGAATTAACATACGGCGGACCGAGAGTTAACGTACGGCGGACCGAGAGTTAACGTACGGCGGACCGAGAGTTAACGTACGGCGGACTGAGAGTTAACGTACGGCGGACTGAGAGTTAACGTACGGCGGACCTAGAGTTAACGTACGGCTGACTGAGAGTTAACCTACAGCAGACCCTAAGTTAACATACGAGGTGCATGAACGCTAAACTAACTGAACCCTAACTAACCTGAGTGCGTCATGGGCAAACCGCTTGTCGATCAAGAAAGCAGGGTATATGCGCCCATAATACGCGAGACGAATGACAGGGATAGTGTGCACTTATCTGAGAAGTTGATACGTGAGAACCTAACCCGACCCAAGAAAGACTAGGGAGTGATCGATGACAACGGGTCGGTCACCCTAAAGTCGGACACCCGTGCACGGACCTAACACGACGGCGGATGCTATGCAGCAATGGTGGTCGCTGGACATTCAAAGTGACCGTTTTGGAGCGTTACGTGTCGCGAAACTGTGGCTGAGCGGTAAAAGGAGCCTGGTTCCCTCGGATCCTAACTTGGAGCGGGGGGAATGCCCCGCAGCTCAACAAGGTGAGGTGCATACGTCCCGCTGTCGTCAATAACGGCGCAGCTGGTGTAGTGGGGCTGTAAGGTCGGGGATATTGGCTAGAGGAATAGAATACGGATGTGGGTGGGTCCGGACTGTTGGGAGGAGCAGAAAATCCATCCGGCTACCTGTAAAACGCCGTACAGCGGTTCAGCGTGGCTTCTGGGCATCTCCTGGGGCAGATTGAAGTGGGATGCGCGTCGAGAAAAGAGGGTGAGGCTATCAGGGCGGAGTTCCGCAGCTCAGACCCCTCAGCTGAGGAGGGGGGACAAATCATGCCGCAGCGCTACGGCAAGGCCTGCGTACCATCCGCCATCGTTGCGTAGTGATTGAGGAAGTCCTAGCAGAAACTTCTGATAGTCGGATTGAGGAGAAATTGGGGGAGTCCGTGTCTAGAGAGGGAGGATCTGTGACCGCTGGGAGAGGGAAAAACGACTCACCGCTCAACGCCAAGAGCTGCGTAGGTCCCACCGTTGTTGCGTACCATGCACGCGTGTCCCACGAGGAAGATCTGGTAGTCGGATTGAAGGTCCAGGAGGGGATTGAATTTCTGTGACGGGAAAGGTGCCCGCGACCGACAAGCAGAAAAGAGACGCTCACCTAGTTGGTACGGCGGGTCGGTGGTCCGCCGTATTTCTGCGTAGCATCCATAGCAGTCTTGACGCAAACCCCAGACGCTAACGAGGGTCGGTCAGGCAGTGCGTTGTGGCAGGACGTTGGGAGAAAGTGAGGGGTATCGGGGCATGGTCCGGTTGTGGCGTGGGAACCGCGCGTTTGGCCAAACGCGCGGGCGGCATATGGATAGGCGGGTGCTGCGTCGACCCACTGGTCCCAGCGATCGATGAGAATGGAATGCATGTCCTGAACGACGTGGAGATTCATCTCCATTGTGCGAGTGCGCTCGTTCAGACGACCACTGGCAACGAGAGAAAGGAGTGGGTGATGAGAAGGTGGAAGAACGACGGAGAGTGGGATGCAGACTTACAGGATGTCGGTAGCTTCGTTGACCGTCTGACGGGTGATGGGCTGTGGATACGACTCGTGGCAATGAATGTCCTGGAACCGCAGGTCGGCGAGGATGTGAGCGAAGAACATGACGACGGCGTGTGCATGCTCTGGAGTGAGGGCGGTGGAGGGGGCGTTGAGAGCGGACATGTCAGGAGGGGCGTCGGGATGGTCGACGAAGGACCTGGGTGGAAATGCGAGCCAGACCTCCTCCTGGGCACGCGAGCCGACGCACATCATGCGACCTGTGGTGGAGAAGGGGAGGGAGACGTGGACGTCGGGCCAGAGCTTGAACATCTTCGTGAACGACCAGTCGAGATGCCAGGTGTGGTCGTGTGCGACGGAGGGGAGGATGGCATCGAGACCGAGACGAGCACCGAGCCAGAGTGTGAAGTCGACAAAGTGTCCGCTGATGGAGGGGATGACGTCGTCGAGGTTTGTGCGAAGGAGGAGGTCGTTGGGGACAATGACGGGGCTACGGACGAGGAGAGACTGGAGAGCGAGACGAGATTTCTTGGCCTCGCACATGGCACGGAGCTGGTTGAGATAGACAGGCATGACGGGGGTGGTCCTGAACTGGTCCTCGAAGTCAGGCTCCTGGTTGTCGCGTGTGCTACGCATGATCGCATTGTCGATGTCCTCCTGGGCGTAGGGGTCGTCGGCGTGGAGATGGTCGGGTACGTGAGCAACGTCGAAGGGTGCTTCTGGCGGGTGTTGGTCGAGGAGAGCATCACGGAGAGGCACATTATGGATGTTGTCCTCGTCGTCGCTGTCCAAGGAAGGGGGAGAGCATGATGCATGAGCAACGACAGGAAATGAGACGAGTGACGAACGAATGAACTCACCTATGCACGAGGTCGTCGGGAATGTCAACATGCATGGTGTCGTCGCTGGACATGCTGTCAGAACGATCACGTCCGTGTCCAGTGTAGGCACGTTCGAATGCATCAAAGTCAGGCATGGGGGCGCGAACTCGAGGCATGGTCACGGTAAGGAGTAAGTGGAAGTCGGTGAGCGTAAAGACAAAAGTGGGAAAGAGCAAGAACGGATGACAGCGTACTGTTAAAATTCGGCAGAGACCAGACCCTATCGGCAAGAATACATGAGGAGAGCAAGGGTCAGCGATGACGAGATCGGAGGAGATCGGGGGCGTACGAGGCAACAGATCATCCCAAGGCAGAGCAGCCAAGGATGTGAGTCGGGAGTGGCATCGCTGGGTCCTTATGCGATAAGACTGTCAGAACAGCGAGATGGATGGTGTGGTGGATGGCGAGGAGATGGAGATGGATCAGATGACGAATGCGATCGGAGGATACAAACGAGATAACAGAAACAAAGAACAGGAACAAAATGGCGACGACTGTTACGATCGCTGCCCCACGTTCAGCATCTAATGGACTTAACGACTTTTCTTTTTCTCTCTTATCTTATCTTCCCTCTTATCTAATCTCTTATCTTATCATCCAGGATCAACGGCCTTAGCCTTGCCCTCTGATCTCTGCACCATCGTCACTCATTTCATCTTCATCATTCACCCATGCTTGACGCACCCTTGACACAACCCGGTGCTGTGCATGCTTCTCTTCCATTTCCCCACCGCCGCACGGCTGTGGTATGCTTCTCTTCTTTCATCTCCGTCCACACATGTTCCACCCTTGATACACGTTTCAGCCACACTCCTACGCCCAGGGTATAGGGTATGGACTCTTATAGACGGAACGTGTTATGTAAACCTATGTACCCTATGAATATATAAACCCAGCGGACGACGACTGGCATCCCCAGTCTAGTTCACTTGGGTATCCTCCTCTCTAAGGCCCCAGCCTAGACGCCAACTCTCTCCCCTCCAAAAGAGCTTTGGTTGACAAGTGGTAACTCGAGGACTTTAGGTCTTAGGGTTGTATCAATTCCTCTGTCGTGATGCTCCACCCCTTCATCTCTAACTGATTGATTCCATGGATGTACCGAGCCAACTTCACTGCCCACTTCCTTGGGTCCCCGTTGCTGACGATGCTTCATCTGTCATTCACGCGACCATGTACGCCCAGACTGCCCCCAATTTACCTGCGTCATCTGTCACTGCTCTGCTCCTGGACACCTTCACCACACTTGCCCCAAGTACGCATGCCCTTCCTGCAGTGTTCTCGCTCCTGGACATTGCCCCATTGCCTGTCCTCAATGTCCCCATTCTGTGGCAAGCTCGGACTCTGGAAGGTTTTGAGCTGGTGACTCAAGTCTACGAAAGGGGTAATGTTACAAACGTTACACGTCACTCAGTCATGGAGGAAGAATTGGAGTTCTTCCAATGTGAATACGCTTGGTTCCTGGAAACTTGGTCTCTTTAGAAGCCTCGGTATATGCCGCCCATTTATTTCTTCCGCTAACTTGTTCCGCTGTTGCTCCCAATGACTCACTTCTTCTGTATTACCACTGTGTTCCATTTCGCTTCCTTTCCACATGGAACCCATTGCTCTTCTGCATTCCATTTTTACTTTTGTCTTCTTGACTCACTCTGCAGTTCTTGCTTCCCTCTGCATGGATGTCCATTTACTCCTCTAGGGTATCTCCCCTTTGGCCCTCTTGGTCCATGCACTTATCCAGAACGTATAAATACCTGACACCATGTACTCATTGTTATGCTGGTTGCGTAATAACCTAGCAGTGCTCACTCAAAGTAGAGTGAAGTCTTATAGTTGAAGCAACAAGAGTGAATTCCTAGTAGCGGCGGCTAGACTAGGGTCAAGAGTTCGATAGCGTCAGCTAGATCAAACGGTCTCATGCGAGGAGTGCGTGGAAGTGATACTAGATTACTATGCTGGTTATGCAGAGAACTAGCTAGGGAACATGGGAGAAAGTACCCGACTATATATACTGGTTAGGCAAGGGGTGGGAACCTCCAGGGTTGAGGGTTCTACTAGATGGGGTGTGGGTGTCCGTGGCCAAAATGGGAATAAAGGATCAAAGGAAGCGGATTATGGGAAATAGAATGGCGTGTCCGGAACTCCGTGTGGAAGTGATGGAAACAGAGTCAGTAGAAATACAAGAAGAGAAGATCTGGCACAGTCTAAGTGTGGTTCCGATGCTGCGGGTGGAAGGGCAAAAGGTTTCTAGACGTCCTTCCTGGGTATCATGGGTAACCTACGTGCCAGGCGAGGCGGGGCTGGAGTGGAGGAGCTAGAGGTCCCCATGGGGTCATCGTCGAGGACGGAGGTGTCTGGGACGAGGGTCAGGGAGTCAGAAAAGAAAGGATGGGGCCGTCTTCTCAAGTAACTGTAACATCACCCTCCTCGTAAACTTGCTCTACCAGAGCAAACTTAGCTCGGTCCGGGGTGGGTTTAGGAATGGGGGGAAGGAATGTGAATGGGTAAGCCATTGGATTTTTCTGGTTTTGTAACGGGCAGCGAGGGAAGGAGTGGCCTGGGGTGTTGTGGCAGCAGCGGGGGCAGAAGTAGCAGGGACACCAGGTCATAGTGTGGTCGGTGCCGTGGCAGATTTGGCAAGAGAAGGGGCGTTGAGGGACGTGACGGGTGAAGGCAAAAGAGGACATGATGGGTTGTTCATTGTCTGAAAACAACCTCAGTGCATTCAATCCTTTTATGCGTTTGGGAAGTCTCGAGGGTGATGCTTTTGGTAGTCACAGAGTTCCGCTGCGGCATGGCGAAGGTTTCCTGCGGGTTCCCATGTGTTTTCTGCTGTGGAGTAGCCCTTCCATGAGACGAGGTATTGTCTCCGGTTGCAAGGTCTGCGGTGCGCCAGGATGGCTTCTATTTCATATTCTTCATCTCCGTCGATAAGATCAGGTGGAGGGTTGTGGAAATTGGATCTGTGCTCATTTGTTTCCTTGAAAGGAGAGAGAAGGGAAGTGTGGAAGACATTGTGGATCTTCCATCCAGCAGGGAGTCGGAGGCGGAATGCTACTAGAGAGAGGACTTGGGCGATTTCAAATGGTCCTTCCCATCGGGGTGCCAGTTTTCGTGAGGCATAGTTGATCTGCAAGTTCCGGTTGTCAAGCCAGACTTTATCGCCTACTTTCCACTTAGGGAGTCGTGGAAAGATTCATTCCTTCATGATCTGTTGCAACCGTTCATAGGCCGCAATTGCTTCCGTTCGTGCTGCGGAGAGAAGTTCCAGCCAGGTTTCCAAGGCCGGGAGGAAGGTTTTGCCAAGAGGGGGATAGGCTCGTGGTTCGTACCCGAGGATCAGGGAAAATGGTGTTTTCTGGGTGGAGGAATGGATGAAAGAGTTATGATGGAATTCCACCATTGGAAGGAGGGATGCCCATCGTTCCGGATGTCCTTTGCAAAAGATCTGGAGATAGGTTTCTAGTTCCTGATTTGCTCGTTCCATTTCTCTGTCAGTTTGCAGGTGGTAGGCTGAGGAGAGTGCTACGTTGTATTGGAGGAGTTGGGCTAGTTCCTTAGCGAATGCAGAGGCGAACTGTGGACCGCGATCAGAGATAAGGCGGTTGTGGAGGCCAAAGCGAGGAAAAATCTGTTACGAATGCTGCCCCATGACTAGCATCTTTAACGGACTTAATGTCTTTTTCTTTTCTTTCTTATCTTATCTTTCTTCTTATCTAAATCTCTTTATCTTATCATCAGGATCAACGGCCTCAGCCTTGTCCTCTGATCTCTGCACCACAGTCACTCGTTTCACCTTCATCATTCACCCATGCTTGACGCATCCCTTGACACAGCCTAGTGCTGTGCATGCTTCTTTTCCATTCCCCCACCGCCGCACGGCTGTGATATGCTTCTCTTCTTCCATTCCCGATCATACATGTTTCACCCTTGATACACATTCCAGCCACACCCCTACGCCTAGGGCATAGGGCATGGACTCTTATAGATGGAATGTATTATGTAAACCTATGTACTCCATGAATATATAAACCCAGCGGACGAAGATTGG